>VMDR010000678.1:0-83783 GCA_007922815.1 Macrotus californicus | reverse complement strand
TACAGGCCATAGTGTGGCAGGGCCGGTCAGAGTCCGAGGTGAGACGTCCTGGAGCACACGTAAGGATCCCGCAGGGTGAGTGATAAAGAGTTGGGGGGGGGAACAGAGGACGGAGAAAGGACCTGCTCCCTACCACCTGGGAGATCGGGGCAGAGAAGCAGCAGCATCACCCAGGGCAGTCCAGGGACTCTGAGAACAAAGGACCACTTGCACCTGTAATGATGGGCAGTAAGGCCTTAACTGGCAGCAGTTTTTCTTCCTTGGTGGAACCTGAATTCAACGGCACACTTATAACTGAGGTCATCTTAGATTAGTTGGAATACAATCTGCACAGCCACAGACTGGATGAGTTCACCAGAAGAATGAGTATTGGCAAAGGAAGCAAGTACTGAGCCCTGGAGCCCTGCAGCTTCGGGGGTCAGGGGTGAGCAGGAGCCAGCAGAGAAGGGGTGGTGGGGGTCCTGGGGAGCGGGGACTAGCGCGCTAGGAAGAGAGAGCCAGGAGAATGTAGCCCACGGAAGGCAAGGGAAGAGGTGCTTTCAAAGGATAGAATGATCACCTGTATAATCATCCTTGAGGGGTCACATGAGGGGCACTGGATTTGGCAAGGGGGGTCCCTGTTGGAGAGGGGTTGTGAAGGTCTGAAGGGAGTTTGGAGATGAAAAGGAGAGAGAGAATCTGAGAGTGAAGAGACACTGCTTTCTAGAAATGGGACTGTAGTTGGTGGGGCCTGTGGGGTCAAGGGAGATTTTCCTTTTTGCTCATCTGTGTACTTACTGATTGAAATGACTTAGTCTAGAGGGAAAATTGGTGACAGAGAATAGAACCAGAAGCACTAGGTGAGCTGGAAGGAGGGGCCAGACCCACTGCTGCAGGGCAGGGCTTGGCCTCAGGGACAAAGAGCCCACAGCCAGGACAGGACATTGACCAAGCAGGGACAGGCCAATCCATGCATGTTGTATGTGCTCTTGTATATTTCATCATCCTTAATAAAATAAAAGTAACATCAATTTAAAAAATGTCTTGACAAGTAGTACACAGATATAATATTCTTATGAAAAATCCTTAAAATATTACAGCTAAAACTAAAGCCCCCTTTGATGGGGAGGTGGCACTTTTCACCACAGAAATGGGGACACATTAGGGAATTGAGGAAGGCAGGCTTTGGGGAAGTGGAAGAGAAGCATGTGTTAGTGAGAAAGGGAGAGAAATCCAAGAGAGAAGCTTTGACAGGGGCCCAGGTTGGCGGGTGGCTCAAGCTCAGTTCCCAGAGGGGAAGGTTGGCATGAGAACATCAATGAGAAGGCGTGTGCCTCCCTCCGGGGCTGGACTCCATGGACTGACCTGACCCTGTGAGATGATTGCTTTCTGTACCCAGCTGGGAAGACCACTGGCACTGATGGCTGGGCACAGAGTGTCCCAGATCTGTGGGACGGGCTTGGGAGTCCCACTCTGCTCCAAACAACTTCAACACAATACACACATACACTCACACCCTTGAAATCCATCCAGGTTGCTGTGTGCATCCATGCTTAGTCCTTTGTGTTTCTAAGTGCTGTTTCGTTGTATGGGTGTACCACAGGTTGTTTATCCCTTCCCCTGTTCAGGGACATTCTTGACCAATAAAGCTGCTGTGATCCTTTGTGTGCAGGTTTTTGCATGGACACGGTTTTCATTTCTCCACGGCAAACGCCCAGCAGTGGGGCTGCTGGTTCACGTGGTGACCCCCCGCTTTCAGGAAGCAATAAGGCACCAACCCTCTCACGGGAGCCCCACGTTATGTTGTGATTACCTTCCACCCTTGACCACTGGCTCTCTCCTCTCCTTTGCCTCTTGGCTATTAGCCAGGATTACTAGCCCTGACTTCCCCTTGCTCTCTCGTTCAGACTCCCTGTCCCAGCCCACAGCGGTCATCAGCGGCCATCCTGCTGAGCCCCCACAGGCCCTGCCAGCATGTCCACACTCCCAGACACGGAGCTGGAGACCCAGCCTCTCCCAACTCCCTTCTGTCTTCCACACATCCACCCAGTGGTGTGGCAGAAAATGTTTAACAACTGATTCTCCAAACATAAATGCATAAAACAAACCACAACTTGTGATGCTTACTGATTTCTTGGATGTGAACTCCCCCTCGGTTGCCAGTCCAGCTCCCAGCATGATGTTGCTTAAATGGAGGTGGGAAGACATGCACGAAATCAGCTCTCAAAACTGGACAAGCTGGCTCCAGCCCACACGGCTTCCATTACCACCAGCCCCTGACAGTCCTTGTCCCCTGAGTTTTCTACAGGAACTAATTGGTCACCTGTTTGGGATCTTCACAGAGGCACTTATACCTGCATTTGAAAGGGTTGGATTAGATCAGTCGTCCATAACTTTGGGTGTGCAAAGGCCCCTCTGAGTGCCTGCGGAGAGCTACAGATGGCTCTCCAGAAAGGCAGCTCAAGTTGACAAATGGTCTTTTGTGCACGAAGACCATCTGTGCTAACTCGGGACCCCTTAGGGGTCCAGGCTTGTCAGGGTTGGAATCCTTGGACCAGGTGACTTCAAGGGATACCCCAGCTTGAAACTGCACCGTTTGCACTGACACACACCACGGAGCAGGGTGACATCTGACAAATTAGGAAAAAAGGTGCAAAAAGATTCCAAATTCTCAAGTTTACAGCTGTTTGTCACGCGAATTAAAACATGAAGGAACCTCAGAATTGAAGATACCGTGGCTGATGACACAGGCACGCAACCTTGTAGTTGCCAGGTCCCCAAGTGCAGTACTAACAGCTGCTCCTGGGGCCAGCGGGGAACTCTGGCCCTGGATGCTGGGCCCCAGCTCCCGGTCTCCGTTGCGGGGAGCACTGGCAAAGTCCAGGCTGGTGTGGAGAGAACAGCACAGATGCCCATCTCTTGGAAACCTTGGCTCAGGTGAGTCACATTTTCATCCTCTGATTCATTCACTTGGGACAAGCTGCCTTCCGCAGCACTGCCGGAGGAGAGCGGAGCTGGGAGTTGTATCTCAGCCCCACCAGGTCAACCCTGGCACCTCATCTTTGACTCTCCAAAAGCACGATTTTCAACTTCAACTGACATTTGTGCTGCTCTGTGATCCCTGTCACTGACAAACCGTAAAAAAGAGAAAAGCAAAAACCAAACACTTGACCTGGCCATCTAGAAGTTGTTCTAATTAAGATCATTTGCGAGCATAGACTTCAACTTGGCGGATTCCTAGTTGTTCAAATGCTAATCTAAGTACTTCTGGGAAGGGATTTTGCAGATGTAAGTGAAGCCAAGCAAACTGAACATAAGAGAAGGGAATATACAGGTGAGCCCTTTAAAAGCAGATTTTCCTTGGCTGCACGTGGAAGAGGAAGTCGGAAACTCAGAGCACTAGGGGTCATGGGGTCAGAAAGGAGGGCAGTGTTCAAAAGCTGCGAGCCAGAAAAGACATGGGACCTCAGATCTACAGCCACCAGGACCTGGACTCTGTAAATAACCCAGATGAACTTGGAGAGCATTCTCCCTCACAGCCTCCATAGGTGAACCCTGCCTGGTGTAGCCTAACCGACACCCTGGTTTCAACGTGTGAGAGCTCAGTGAGCACCACCCAGGCTTCTGACCAACAGGACTGAGCTGATAAATGGTAGTTGTTCTAAGCCATTCTGTTAGTGGTGATGTGTTACACAGCATTAGAAAACCAACTTTACCCATTTGCAAAAGTGAGACAAGTAGCTTCAACCTCAGAGGGTTTATATGAAAATGAAAAGCAAATATATATATAGTGCCTAGAACAATAAGGACTATCTCTAAGCATGGGCTATTATTCATAAATGCCATTGACTTGGTAAAATGCCAGATATCTGTGGTTGGTTATTTGAAATTTGTGACAACAATACAGTTTCTGACTCACAGGATATAGTCAAAAGTCTAGAATTGTAAATGAATGAATCACATTCTAAATATGCATCATTTTAAAAAATGCAGTTGCCTACGGATGAACTGCATGGTTAGAAAATATTACTTAACAAAGCAGACCATAATAAAGAAGATATCAGACTATACGGAGAAAAATACATGTTTGAAACTCAATCATCCGACAAATATTTAATGGATGTTTGCCAGGCGCCAAGCACTGATGCAGGTCCTGGGGACACTGCAGGGAAAGGACACAAAAGGTCCCTGTTCTCATGATGTTTACCTTCTGGTGGGATGAGACAGAAAATAAAGTGCCCGAGAAAAATGCAACCCTGTGAAATGAATTGTTCAAAAAATTAGCATGGGTAAGAGAGAACAATTTGAGACTGAATGGCCTTTCTAGATGGCGATTCGGGAGAGGTTCCTTTTAATCTAATATCTGAATGATGGTCAGGAGTCAGGCAGTGGCACGGCGGGGACAAGGAATCAGCTAATGCCGAGTCCCCCAAAACAAAAAGGATCCTGGAACGTGACAGGATCTGAAAGAGGGTCACATGGCTGAGGCTTGGTGAACCTCAGGGAGAGGAGACGCAATGGAACTGGAGAGGAAGGCAAGGAAGGAACCCAGATCTTATGCCAAGTGCACTGAGTAGGCACTGGAGGCTTTAAGACAGGGGAGTGACATGGTCTGATCTGAATTTTCCAAGGCTAACACTTACTGCTCAGTGGAGAGCACCTATGTAGGGCCAAGTGGAAACAGGAAGTCCAGTGTGTCCCATCGGGAACGTGACAATGGTGGCAGAGATAGAGAGAGGGGAGCCTACTAGAGTAATGTTTTGGAGGTGAGGTTGCTGAATGGATTGGGCTTGGGGGCACAGCCCTTAGATCTTTGGTTTGAGCAACTGAGTGGTGCCATTTTCCGAGATAGGGAGGTTGAGAGGGAACAGGTGCACTTTGGGGCAGGGTGAGGTCATGGGTTCTGTGTCGACCACCTTAATTTAGACATGGCTATCGGACATCCATGCGGAGAGGGTGAATGGGCCAGAGTTTATGTGCTAGAGGTGGAATTAAAGATCTGGTCTGGATGAGAGAGAGGAAACGTGTGAAGAAGGGAAGGAGGCCCAGCACCCTTGGCCAGGGAGATTGGAGGGAAACCATGAGAAACGGAATTGAGATGGAGAAGGTATTCCAGGTAGGGGTGAGGTGGGTGCTAGTAGAGCGCGTACGATCCCTGACCAAGTGTTTCCTAGAACACGGTACAATCCAGTCCTGGCAAATACGTTAGGGTGTTCTGAGGTTATTGTTTGAATCAGCTGTCTCTGGTTCGGTACAGACAGACTTACTTTGGAAACTTTAACAAGAGAAACATTAAGCAAAATTATTATCACGAGCCAGAGTAGTTTAATTGTCCATTCTTGGGCAACAGGAAGACCTTATGAATGGTTTCTTTCCATTGTAAACAGCAGCCAAGACATTCTTCATCATTTTAGAGTGATTTAGCATAACAAGGAAGTTCTCAGGCTGGATAACTGACAACCCCAAACCAAACAAAACCCTTTCATCTTAAATAATTCTTTGGCCTGATGCACCCTGCCAAGAGACAGGTAGAGCCTTCTCCTCTGAAAGGTCGTCTTCATATGGAGCACAGTGATGTTCTTAACAGCAGTAACTTCTTAATTTTCACTTTATTTTACATGAACACGAACACCCCAAGACATTGGAGTTCCTCCCTCATGAACAGCTCATAATTAGAACCTCTAACTGTATTGAAAAAAAAAACAGCACACTTCTTGGTGGCCACTGATCGGTTATTACATGTAATCAAACAAGAACATTAGACAGGGCACTAATTTCTAGGGCTTTTAATGACAACTTGTGAGTTAAATATCTTCTCTAGTAGGGACCACACCCACCCAGGGCTTCAGAAGGAGCTACCGATGAGTGGTGTCACTCACAGGCATTGCCTACCCCACTGAGCACCACTCGCTGCGGGGTCTGCCTGTGTCTTCCCACTCCCTGGCTGCCGGCACCACTCCCTTCTCTGAACTGCTTCTTTCACTTCTGTGATGAGACAAAGCCACAGATCAGATTGGGCCACTCTCCAGCTTTCACATCTGCACAGTTTTGGGGGGTCTGTGTAGGGTTTGAGGGTTTTTCCCTGAGTCAAACAGACCCAGATTGAAACCCAGCTTCCAACCAAGTGCCCTTGAGAAAGTGACCTTCCTGAGACTTCGTTCCCTCGTTTGTAAATGGAGAGCCTCATCCCAGCATTCTGATATGGATTGAATAACAGCACAGGTGGAGTGCTTAGAAGAGGCCTGGGCCCTTAGTTTGCACCCAGGAAGTGGCAGTCTTTGTAGTGGATAAGCTGTCATCTCTCTAAGAGCACCCGTTCCTGGTGGACCCTCCCCTTCCCCTTCATGTGGTCCTGCAGGTTCTGTCATCCCAGTGGCCTCCTGCTCTAAACCACCCATCGCGCAGTGGGCAAGTGCATCAACTAGGATTCTGTCTGACCGCATGGTAACAATGGCTCAAGTTAGGTCTTTGTTTCTCTCTCGTGAAAGAGCTGGGTGGCATAGGTAGCAAAGACTGATGTGGCAGCCCCAAAGTATCACTAGAAACTTGAGCTCCTGCTTCTGACCTACCATCCTGGATCACGGCTTTCAACCTGCAAGTGACCTTGATGGCTGTGGGAACTCCAGTCAGCAAATCCATATTCTCCATATTGCCAGTAGGAGGAAGTGAGGAAAGACAAAAAAGTGTAAGATGCCACCCCATGCCCACCATTATGGTGTTTTCCTGGGAGTTCATAATAGTTCCACATAAAAGTAAGTCCCATGTCCTCTCCTAGCTGGAAGCCAGTCTTGGAATGTAATCTTTTCACTGGACACGTTGCCACTTGAAATGTAACATGTTTTTTTAATTAAGCCAGAAGGGAGAAGCAGTCTGAATTGACAACTAGCAGTATCTGCCACGGGATGGGACCAGGCTGGGCCACCGATGTCCTTCCACAGGATCTGATCTATGACACTGGGAAAGAGAGGGCCCACATTCCCTATGGACCATGGACTGGAGGGGCACAGTCAGACACACAGAGGATACCATCAGCAAGGGACAGCGTGTGCCAGAGTGAGGCTGCCAATGACATCCCTTCCCCCCTCCTGCTTTCGTATTTTACTGTGATCCTTTACCCTGCACGTCCTAACTCTACTGAAATGTCCTAGAGAGAAAATCCCACCTGCCCACATGCACACCCCTACAAATGTGTGTCCCAGGATGACTGAATGAACAGCAAGTGCACTGATGCTTGGCAGATGCAGGACCCATCTCAACAGCCATCTTTGGAGCAAGGGCTGCAGATCTGGCTGCTGGGTTGGCCTCTCCCTCTGCCTCTATTGCCTCCTGGGTATAAGAGAGATTATAATAAGGATACTTCTCTCAAAGGATGATCCACAGTTTCTGGCACCTAGGAGGACCTCGGTCAGTGTCAGTCATTTATGTTGTTACTGTTGTTATCCATGCCATTGACTGTGAGGTGCACTGTGTTCTTACATGGTAACTGCTCTTTCTCTATATCGTGTGTCATAATTTTATCAGCAGAGGGTGTTTTTTTACTTGGTGGTGTGTGAAATTATACTCTCTTTTATAATCAATGATGCCTGAGAGTTGATGAAATTGCTATTATGTAGAAAGGAATAGAGAGAATTCAGAAATTCAGGGCCTTGCAAAGCCAAAAAATCAATGGCTTATAGACCCCAAATGGCAAGAAATGAGGCTGGATGATCTTTGAGTGCCCAAGGCCTGAAGGGGCCCAGAAAGAGATGCAGGGAAAGGCATGGCCCTCCCCACATGGCTTTCTGGGAAGGCTCACAGTAGCCACAATTCAATCAGAGGAGACAGAGAGGTGAGGGGCAAGAAAGGAAGAAACAGAGCAGGTCTGAGACCAATGTCTTGACAAGAACTCTAGGTATGATTACAGCCATGCGGGTGTGGAACTGACTAGAAGTCAATGGTCAGAAGTTGATTATGTTCCTGTTGAACCTGTGTTGTCCAAGAAACTGTGACCTAAAAATCATTTGATAACATACAATGGAACATTATTCAGCCATGAAGAAGAAATCAAGTATGATATATGCTATGATGTGGACAAACCGTGAAAATGTTACGCCATGTGAAAGAAGCCAGACACAAAGACCACATGTTGTCTGAGCCCCTTTATGTGAAGTGTCCGGAGTAGATGGGTCCACAGAGATAGAGAGCAGGTTAGTGGCTGCCAGGGGCTGGGTGTGTGTGGCACCTGCTAAATGACTATTTCTTAACATGTTCCTAAGCGGGAGTTCACTTCTGATCGAGTACATGGAATTTTAACTTTTGCTTTCACATTGTTTTTGTGTCACTTTCATTTCACAGGCGATTCCGTCCACTGGTTGCCGCACCGACGGGGTCTGTTCCCCACCCACCTCACTGACGGCGGAGAAGATGTGTTGTTCATCAGGACAGCAGCTGCTGTTCAGAGTAGCAGGGGTTCTCTTACCAGCCATTCTTAAAGCTGGAGGGAACGGTACTAAGATCTTGAAACCATGTATGTTTTAATATAAAGTTTATGTTTTTATGATTATTAAAGTTACCAATGCTGCCTGGGGATGATCTGGAAAATGCAGAAGAGTGGAGACCATTAACCCCATGTCTCAAAGCCAAGCATATTAATATCTTAGTAGATTTCCTTCCTCTCCCTCTCCCTCTCCCTCCCCCACCTGTTTATATTGCTGCATTCAACCTGTACACATAACTATGTGCCCTGCTTTATTGCACTTAACATAAAACATGAGCATTTCCTCCATTATTAAAACTCCCCAGTGCCCAGAGTGGAGGCCTGTGATCATGGTGAAATTTCCATGGTCCTCAGTGGGCTCATCACACCAGTCTTCACTAGACAGAGACAAGTTCCCCCAGTTGTGGGCTCCTAAGGAGGAACCAGAACTAAGTCATGGGGGGAAGGACATGACTAGCCTTGTTCAGCTGGCTGTTCCCAAGGGCCAATACGTGGACTGCTAAGCATCCCCATAATCCAGAAGTTCTTTGCTGCACATGTACTGGCTTTGAACTTGGGAGGCAGGTCCAGGCCATAGCAGCCCCAGGGGGAAAGTTATCCAGACACAAAATGAAAAAGGAAACTATACTAGCGATTTTGTGTGAGAGAGGGGACTACTCAATTTAATTTCCAAGAGAGAAGAGAGTTATCCTAATTCACAGTCATGTCCCAGTGATGGTGCCCTGCAATGACCGCCGTGCCTGTCACATGCGGCAAACACACCTGAGGGTGCAGGAAACTGTAGCTCCTCAGCATGTATCTTTGGGTTTAAAAGTAAACAAAAGTTCTATTTATTACTGTGCTCAACTAAATAGCCAGAACTACTATTAAGGTCTCAACTATTAAGGCCAGAAACTGCCTACTGGTGTCCACATTGTTGGGTAATTGCTCTCCTCGAGTCTGAGCTGAATTTACTGACTCTTCTAACCAAGAACATGGCAAGAGTGAAGGAATGGCACTTCTGAGATTAAGTTACAAAAGGACGGTAGCTTCTGCCTTGATTGCTCTCATACTAGCTTCCTTATCATGGGAGGCCCACATGAAGGGGACCAAGGCCTGCCAACAACCACATGTGTAACGCTGGAGCAGACACCGCCAGTCCCAGCTGAGTCATCAGATGAGATCGCAGCCCTGGCCAACAGCTTCACTGCAGCTCCGAGAGAGCTTGAGCCAAACACGTCCAGCTAAGCCACGATCAGGCTCCCCACCCACAGAAACTGTGATCATCAATGTCTATTGTTTTAGAAAACGAATATATCCTCCAAGAAAGCCATTTTCTTGGGCTAATATTCAAGTTAATGTCTATTCTCAAAGTCTTCCATTGTGTGTCTTAGCCCAAACCACCCTCACTGAAATACTGACTCCTGAATAGTAGACTGTTCTGCATGGAGGTGGCATGTGACAGGTGTTCAATAGATGAATGGATGAATGAATGAATGGCAGAAACTGTACCTTGCTGAGCTGTTCTACAGCACCTGGGGCCTCAGTAAACGTTGAACAAAGCACATGGGTAAAAACAAGGTGAAAATAAGCAAGTGCATCAAACGAACCAACCATGATAGAGCCTTAGTAAGTTCACTTTGTTGGCCCTTCTAGGCTCAGCTCTGTGATTTTCGAAGGCAAATTCCTCCTGAGAGGACTTTTCAAGATAGAAGAGTATGTATGAGCTTCTAACATTATCTTTGGGTCTAAAAGCAAACCAAAGCTTTATTTATTACTCTGCTCAGCTAAATAACACAGTAATACATGCGCAGGCCAGAAACTACAAGTTGAGGGAACAGACTGATGGCCAAAGCCAAAACTCACCAACTTCCCTGACAATTTATGAGCTGATGCAAAGGTAAGAGCTGATTTCAGAATCAGCTGCAAGGGTCGTGGAAATGATTGCAGCTGTTGGAGAGGAAACGAGGGATTGTCCTTTGCTGCCCAAAAGACAAACAAGACTCTTTTGTCAGTCCGTCCAATTTTCCATTTCATTTTCCAAGACAGTTGAATGGTGGCCTGAAGAAAACTATACAACCCACAACGTGCTTCAGTCTAGAGCAAGTCTATTTAAAAGTGTTGTGCCAATCTGCAGTTGTTGGCTAAACTCTACTTTTGTATTAGAAGGGCCAGAGCAAATGGATTTGCAAAACAGACCGAATACATTGGCCGGTGAGGTGGCTGTGGTGGGGGACTGGGTGGGTAAGAGGAAGGGTGAATGGCAGGGAGGGCTGCTGCGTGAGGGCTCCGTGCTGCACCTGATCCTCCCCCTCCCTCCGGAAGGGCAAGAAGGACACATAAATGCAGGTCAGCATTGCAGCATTTCCTTATGGTGGGGACACGATCCCCGCAAAGGTTATTTACATAGCAAGGACAATTTTTCTTAATCTACTCTCTAAAGACAGTTTTAAATTAAAAAAAAAAATCTGTCTAGGCTTTTTCTATGATTTGCTTCAATGCATTGAGTGATGAATGGTTGCCCCTAGGGTATTGCAGGCGCTCAGAGGAAATTCTGCACAGGAGGAGGATGGGGACTTTTGCTGGTATTTTTTCTGGCAGCAGCTTTGTGCCCTCTGTGCCCTCTGGCCTGCATTCCCCACCCCCTCAGGATAGGTCCCTATGGGTCTATAGAACAGGGCTCCCTCACCCCCAAAAAGAACAGGGCTCCCATTCTTGACAGTAACATTTCGTGTATTTCTTAGGAAGAATTTTATTCCTTGTAGCAACAGCCTAGAAACATAATTGAATTCTACTACTGGCCTCAGAGGAGAAGGGAAGTTCACAACATTACTCGAGGAAATAGTTAACACTGAGAAATAATCTCTTAAATGGGCCATCTGGTGGAAGCCAAAATGCTCCAGGAGGCTGGGGTTGCTCTGGCCAATGTCTCTCTACGAACCACCTTACTAGGACACAAAGAAAAGGGCTTCTTCAATCACACAACTGCCCATTCCTGCCAGTGAGCAGAGTCCAGCTGTGGTACATTTCCAACCTCATCACTCTGAACCCATCAGCAGCTAGAAACCTCCCGCCAGAAGGACTGTCCCTTTCCTCAAGTCTGTTGGTCCATTTACATGACAACTTCACCCCTCAGCCAGCAAAGGAAAACTTCCCACGCTCCCCATGCCCCAAAGTTCTTTCCCCGAAGAAGGCAAAGTCCTCCTTCAAAAGGCACTCATGGGTTCTCACGCTTCCCCAGGCCAAGGTGCTGTGCCTGGGAACACAGCCAGGCCCACAGCTAGAGGGAGGCAACAGAAAGCCTGTGAGAACCCACCAGAAAAAAGTGCGATTTTAACCACCCCCCTCCCCCCGCTACGCATGGGCCAGAAAACAGCAAGTGTAGGTGGGGATGCGAGAAATTGGAACCTCTGCGCACTGTCGGTGGGGATGTAAAATGGCGCAGCCACTGTGGAAAACAGTACAGCAGTTCCTCAGAACGTTACAAATAGAACTACTTTATGACCCAGCAATTTCCCTTCTGGGTATTTATCCACAAGGATTAAAACATGACACTCAAAGGGATATTTGCAACCCGTGTGCCCAGCAGTAGTCAATAGTCAATAGATAGAAGCAATTCCAGTGTCCACGACAGATGAGTGGATAAACAAAATATGGTAAATACATACTATGGCGTATTATTCAGCCTTAAAAAGAAAGAAAATTCTGACAGATCCCGCAACAACAAGGATGAGCCTTGAGGACAATATGCTGGGTGAAACAAGCCAGCCACCAAAAGACAGACAGTGTGGGCTGCATGTAGGCACCTAGAAAAACCGAGACCACAGAGACAGAAAGCAGATTGTGGTGCCAGGGCCTGGGAGAAGGGCACGGGGAAGCAGAGTTTCGTGGGGGCGGGGCTTCAGTCTGGGAGGACGACTTGGTGCTGGTTGCGGAGCCCTGGGAGTGTGCTCGCTGCCCCTGAACTATACAGCTTAAACACGGTGAGTTTGGTGCTTTCCATGTTATGTACGTGTTACCACAACGAAATTTTTTAATCAAAAAGATAAACAGCAAAAGTCAGGTCACATCTGGAGTCTTCAAGGAACATGAGACCCTGAGCAGGCCCCATGGTTGGCCCCACACTCCAAGCTGACCCCACCTGACAGGGCTGCTCTGGCGAAGTCAGTATTGGGACCTCTGGCTGGTCCTGGTGTCCGATGGAGAACTTTCAGGTGTTTCCAATGTCAGTGTCTGAACCGCGTCCAGCCAGACCCTTCTAAAACTCTGAACACCCACATGCACTCAACAATGGGTTTCCAAATGCGTCAGCTCCAGCACGTGAGCTGACATTCAGAACTGCGCAAAAACCACGATGCAAATCTATGTCTCCTTGAAGCTACCTGGAAAGGTGGTGGTCATCGAGTTAGGACAAAGTTTCAATCCCACTCATCTGAGGTTGTCCAATCCAAATTCTGTGGAAAACTAGAGGATCATGAGTTTCAGGACATGTAGTCGCGCTGCTCACTTGATGGGCAAGGAAGCTGAGCCCAACTGGGCCTGGGTGACACCCGGCCGGTGGCAGAGCCAAGACGTCCCTCTGGCTGTATCCTGACCCCTGCCTGCCCGTTCGCCAGGTTGTCCAGCTCTCGTGGGTTGGTCATGATGTGGGGACCTGGACTCATCTCGCAATTGACGTGAGGTCGGCGCGGACCCAGAGCAGCTCAGAGCCTGACTCTTCCCGTGAATTCTCTCTTTCTTATGCAGCCTCCACTTTTCTGAGTTTTTCTCTCTTGCCACCAAAAAGGCTCAACAAGCACACGATCTGCCCCCACCTTTTTCTGGCCTCAGCCACCAGCACACCAGATGACAGCGCTTCACATGGTGTTCACAGCCCCACAGAGCCGCACGAGCATGGAAGGAACCGTTTTCCCACGACTGCCGTGGCTGGACGCGGTGTCAGCCCCGGCGAACACCACTTGGTGACATTTCACAATTTCAGCGTTGCTCTCATTTGGGGGATGTGAATGAGTGTGTCTGTAGTTACAAGCTGCCTTGTGAACATGGAGATGGCAGCAAACCCAGGAGTTTTATGGGAACAGCTAAACCAGAGGAAGAAAGTACCTCCGTGTGGCACAGATCATGGTGGCAGCCACCGACCCTGCCCTGCATCATCAGCCCATGGTGGCCCTGAGCTGTTCACCCTGCCTGGCCTCCTTCACGGGGTGAATGCATACAGCAAGACAATGATTATTTATTTTTGCCTGGAACAGGTAAGATACCATGGGGGCAGGGAAGAGGGGGCATGAGTCACAGAGGACCCACTGCAATCTCAAACTCATGAGGGGCCTGACAGGCAAGGCCGCACCATGTGTACCAGGTCCTGACTGGGCCCAGAGAGGAGGGGGACTCCATCCTGCCAAGACCCCCATCCTGGGCAACTTTTCAATGTCTAAACCCAGAGGCAGGGCCTACAAGAGACACAGCACCCTCCCCATGCCATTTAACCTCTCTAAGAGTTGGGGTTCCTCCAACAAGAAATGTGGGGGAGACACAGAATACCTGGTGATGATAAAAGACATAACTGGGTATTTGATTTTTGAACCTGGGTATAAGTTGAATGGTATAAAATAATGTGTCTAAGGTTGTACATAGATTGAATGTGCACTGTAAATTCAATTCAAAAATGTTTTAAGTGCTTGGAAATGTTTTGCTTGCTAAGGAGTACTTAAGAAGAAAATAAAATATATTAGGTATGTATATGCAACTTAAAATATTTAGGGGGTACAATTATAGGTTATACAACTAGATTAGTAAGTAAAATAACTATACGTGTAAGTTGGACTCTAAATCTTAGGGAAACCAGGCTTTAAAAACTTACTAATTCTAACATATAGTTTTCAACTCCAGTGTATCTTGGCTGGCCTTCTCTGTGCACACTTGCCACGCTCCAGGATCCCAGTGGTAGGAGATTTTGTTTAAAACAATGGGGTAGGGGCTAGTAAAAATAAAGATAAAAAATGAACGAGTAGGGAGTGAAGAATGCATTCTAGGCAGGGGCACCCGGGAGCCAAGGAGATGAGTCCAGGCAAAAAGCTGGCCCCTCCAGCCCCTACCAGGATGGCTACACCCAGAGCAGTGGAGATTGGGGCTGGGTCTGTTTACTGGATTTCTTGTAGTTTCACAAGACTTGGTACATCTGTGTTTTAGGGAGAAAGAAACAAAACTGTTTTCAGGTTCCACTGAAGTTACGAAATCTAGGGAAGATTAAACAGTGCAAAGCTGGCCTCAGTTCACAAGGGCTCAGAGACTCCTCTGCTCCCCCGCCCCCAGGGAATCAGGCCAGAGGAAGACCTGAGGGCGGGCACACAGGGGAGGCCTGATCCAGTCGCAGCCGGTGCCCACGGCCCAGTCTCGGACAACAGGCCTCAGAGCTGCTACTGTGCAGTTAACTTATTTCTCCCTTCTTGATTTTTAAAAAATTAGAACTAATACCAGTGTGATGAAAATAGCACAGGAAGTTCCTGGGATCTTGTTCCTCCTCCCACATCTGCCAAAATGCAAGTAAATTTCCTAGGACCTCAATCCACTCTCCATAAATAAAGATACCACCAATCACTCAGACTTCCACAGAGGAAGCATTAGACATCTCACAGGAATGTGCTTGGTTAACCCTTGCATGTAAGGTGTGGTAGAGAAAGCGTTTGTCAACCAAAATGTAGTACCCTCTTCACATGATGGAGTTGTGAAACCAGCGGGCCCAGCCCCATGCAGCCTGGGTCAATTCTTCTCAATGGGAGGTGACAGGAAGGATGTGGGTCCCATCCAGGCCAAGGGTTCTGAGAAGCAGGGGAGTCTCTGCACCCCTTCTGCTGGGGTCCGGAATGGTGGGGGAGAGTGAGATGGAGGAGCCAGGGTCTCTGCATCACTGGAGAGGACAGAGCCCGACAGACAACCGGAGCGAGAGGTCAGCCACTGGTTTATTTGCACAGCGGCTGGTGCTCCTCTGTATGGTGTCTGTGTGTCTCCTCCGCGCGGTGTGGCACTGTTTGAAGGAATCTGCCCTACCGGTGCAGGCCTTTATTCCCTTAGCTGCATTTGCAACCCGGGAGGGTTCCTCAATATGCAAACGTCTGGGAGCAGGGGCAGCCCCGCCCCATGCAATTAAAATATTATTCTGCTCAACCAAAAACCGAGTTCCACAGAGAACACACTGCCCGCTCCGTGAAGGTGTGTGCTGGCCCGCACAGAAGGCCTGTCCCTCGTCCCTGCCCGAACTGCCGCGGCGGCGGCTGAGTTGCTCCACCACCGCTGCCTGGCGGCCCAGGGCGCCGGAGCATCCGCAACTCCGAGGGCCCTGCCAGGCTTTCCTTACAGGACCGCAGCACAGATGCAGTTCTGTGAGCAAGTTGTTACTAAAAACAGCCGAGCACGGAGTTGAGCTGCCATGAGTCACTTCTTGTTGGTCAACAGAGGGCCCAGGCCTTTCCTTCTGAACTATGTGGCCACAGGGAGCCTGGCCGCAGGGGACTGGGAGCAGGGGGGGAATGACACCTTCTCCCCAGAGATGGAGGCTGGTGTGGCTGGTGGGAGGGGACGGGAGGGGAAGAGAGAGCCGGAGAAGATTGACTCGAAGGTGACAAACATCAGATTTTTAAAAAAGCTCAAGGGAGTCATCTGGGACTAGCGGGATAAATCCAGGAAGGGAAATGAGTCTTAGAAACAGGCCTCTAAATCGATGTTCAATCATTTTATGCAAGAAGTCAACTGTGGCACGATAGGAATTTAAAATATTTTTTATCTAGTGTTTTTGGTGGTACGCTTATTTTTCATCAAACAAAAAAGTGGTTGCAAGTGTGGGCAACTATGGGATTGAGGGCAGGCGGGTAGCTCGGTTCCAAATGCTCTGCTGAAGTGCGGGACTTACGGGGCCCGGTCCGGGGAGAATCCTCCGCCCGCGCGGACTCCCCGCCCCCCGCAGCCGTGTTCCTCCGCCTGCAGAGTCCGTTCTGTCTGTGGTTCCGCCGTCTCCAGACAACAGCGTGGAGGGCGAGGTGGCAGAGAGCACTTCTGGCCAAGAAACCCCTGCTGCAGCCAGCACGCCAGCAGGCAAGCATGAGAGAGCCTAACCAGCCTTCAATTCCCAGGCTCTGGCTGATCATGCTTAGTGCAAAATCACAAAGCAAGGGCCGGGAGACACCAAAATGTGCTCTAAAGCCAGAAGGGGAGCATGTCACCAACATGACATTCGTGGCCCAGAACAGCATTTCTGGGTTTCTTGAAACCCAGGGGCACTCAGACCCCTGGAGGACCTCTGTGAAATGCAGACTGACTCTGCGGGTCCAGGGGAAGTGCAGAGTCCGCATTTCTTACCTGCTGCCTGGGGTGCCACTGCTGGTGGTCCCAGGACTGCACTTGGGTAAGAAGGGTCCAGAGCAATTCAGGGACGGAAGGAGCTACAGACGAGAGGCACGGTGTCTTATCTGAGACTTGGGTCTGCAGAGAAACTGCGGCACCACCGAGCTCTGCTCTGGTCCTGAGACTCAGGGTTTAGACACACATGTGCTTTACTCAAAACCTGGGCTACAGATTTTTATTCATACCGGACATCACATGGTAATACATTCAATCTGGAAGTTTGAACATTTATTCTTGAAGTTTCTGTTTGAGTCTCAGTTACAGTAGTAACTTTTAAAAGCAAATGTCTGAAACACATTCTGATATCCAGGCACAGGCGCCAGCCGAGTCCTCTCTCACCACCGACCTCAGCAGGTGGGTGTGGGGTTTTTAAGTGATATTAACATGCTAGAAGGCACTCAAGTGCTCAAAGCCTGAGACCCCAAAATGAGTGTGATTATTTCATTCTTCATAAACCTGACAGCTGTCGACAGCCAGCAGCGGGAAGCACAGCGGAGACTACTGAGGGGGAGATTCAAGGACACTGAGCTCCAGGCAGGTCCCAAGACGCCTTTCTCCAATTCCTCAGTAGGCCGCTGCCACCTTGAGTTACCTCGGAACTGCAGGGATGTGCTGTTCTCATTGCTCCTTACCCACCCCCTAGCTGTATCATATGCTCTTTAGGCTGAAAAGACATCCAAAGAAAGCATGATTTATAAGTAAGAAAAGTTAACAGTGCTGTTTCTTTGAATGTCTGGGGTTTTTTTTGGAATTTAAATTATGTTGTGATTTTTCTATTGAACTGCCCCCCCCCCCATATTCTGAATAGAACCAAACAGAGCATGTGGCCAAAGGGGACGGGGCAGGCACAACTCATGCTGAGCTGGGGAACTGCTGGGCTGTGGTCAAGGAGCAGCTGTATGGCCTGCCCCCAGGAAGAGGCAGCACAGCATCCTGGTGACCAAGGTGGGCTCAGATTTCCCAGTTACTAGCTAGCTCCCTGACCTTGGGCTAGCCACCTAACGGTGCTCAGCATCATATCTGCTTCTTTGGGTCATTGTCACAATGGAATGACATATCGTGCATTAAGGGCCAGCTCCGTGACAAGCCCTGGACATGGTCGTGGATGATGCTGCTACCCATGAACTTCTCTGCCCTCAGAGTTCTCACCTGTTTGCAAATTGACATTCTCTTCTGAAGCCTGTCTTCCTGATATAAGGGAAGCTCCCACCCCTGGGTTCTTCCTGATGCTCATATCCTTCTTTGTCACCCAGGCAGGAGGAATTCATTTCTGTACCCAACATGGCATCAATGACACTATTTTATCCATCTTTTTTCTTTTTTAGCACTTTTGGTGTCCCCATTAAGAATTCTTTGTCTTTGCTGAGATCATGAAGATATTCTCTTATTTTTTTCTAAAAGGTGACTTGTTTTACCTTTTACATTTAAATTAGCCATTTGTTGTAAACTGATTTTTAGCAGCATTAAATACCAGTATTAATTTGATGTTTAAAATGATTGGAATACATAATAGAAACAGAGGCATGGATACATGGAACAGTCTGATCGCTGTGTGTGTATGTGGGGGAGGGGGGGTAATTGGGGCCTGGAGGAAAGAAAGTGAAGGGATTAAGGAAAAAAAACAACAACAAAGAAACATATATATGTATGACACCTTGACACCGACAAACGTGTGGTGACAGCCAGAGGGAAAGGGGGGTGGGAGGGTAGGTGGAGGTGGGGAAAATGGGGACGGGAAGAGACTGCCTGGGGTGCAGGGCACACGACACAGTGTGCAGACGTTTTCCTGATCTGTACACTTGAGACCCGTGTGGTTTAAAAACCAATGTCACCCCAATACATTCAATTAAAAAAGTATGATTGGAATATTAATTTGGTAGTGTTTGTCGTTTTTTTGTTTGTTTTTAAATAGAAATCAGAAACTTAAAAAGTACTAATTTTCTGGGTAAAAAAGAAATTATAAACTCTAAAATTATGATACTATTCTATTTTAACTTTAAGATAGTCAAAATCAGGGAACGATGGTGCAATTTTGTGAGGCCAAAGAAAAGTCATTTTGCCATAATTACACACTAGAGATGCTTGAGTGAGGTGAGTGGATTATGGTGCTTACTGAAGACACATCCGTCTGCTCATTCAAGAACATTTCCTTATATATTATAAATATAAATTTGTAATAAATACACTTATATCATATATTCATACTTGTTAGCTGTATTATAATCATTATGGTTTTGTACATGTTTATATATTTATTACATTAAATACACTTATACTGATGTGCCCGTGAAGACATCAGATTGGCTTGGGTGAAACGGGAAACCCTGAAAAGACTTCTGCCAGACCAGCACGCGGAGACCCTGAGGGACATGTTAACTGGTGTCGGGCAGGAGCGACGTGCTTCACTCTCTGCCTGCAGACATGGTCACTATTTCGAAGCACTGCCTTTTAGGTCGTAGACGTGACTCCATCATCGCACCAGAAGAGAAGTGCGGCCTTGGTCTAGTACAAAAGCCCCTGGTGTTTGCGGTGCTGCCACGGCATCACCACGTAGCATCCGCGCCAGAGCCAGAATGTCACAGGACGTCACAGAGGCGGATGTAGACAGATGCGGCAAAGTGCAGTTTCTCCCGCTGGGAACTAACTTCAGATGCTGGTTTTGTAGGGGGCCAAGCCGTCAAGGAGAGAAGCAGCTTATTTATCCTTCTTTTGAACATGAGGACAAATGAAATTGTGAAGTCACCTGATAACCTTGGGTAAGATGCAAAATTATATGGTGTTCGATTCATAGCCCCACAAATCACTTCCTATTCCGAGCCGTACATCCTGTCGTCGGAGATCCCGGCAGGTTCGCATGAAAGCCGGTAAGTGTGCAGCCCGGGGCGGGCTCAGGCAAAGATTCCCTTGTGTGAAGGTGTGGGCACGGCCAGGGGTCAGCGCCGAGCCTTGTGCACTGTGTCCGCTGAGCCCGAACTGGCCTACCCGAAACAGACAGGGCTGTCAGGGTGTTCAGAAACTTCTTCAAGCTGGTCTTTATTTCTGCCCAGGTCAAAGACTGGTGGTATATCCCTATATGCACACGGCCTGTGTGGACATTCGAGGGGATCCATATTTACCCCCAAATCACTTTAACCAAAACTCCTGGGTAAGAATAATGACCCAAAACACTGTTTCACACATTGGTCTTGAATATGATGAGTTTTGAACTAGAAAACTTTTTCCAGAGCCAGAATTACTAACGACAGTATCAAGTCCCTGGAAATGGCAGCATGGGACAGGCAGGCTATGTGACTCTGGCAAGAGTCATGCCCACGTGGCGACCAGAAAGCTCTGCTTAGCTCCACCATCCATGCCCCATCCTGAAAACACCTGCTCAGCACCCAGCTCTTGTTCAGTTGTAGTGGACTCTAAGCTGCTCTTCCTCATAATAGCATATATGATTTGCTTCTCTTAACAAATTCCTGAGTTAGGAATAATAAACTGAGACCTGTGCCCAAGGGAGGGCGCTCATGTCAAGCACAGCTGTCACAGCAGGCCGCGTCAGGTTGCCAACCATAATGAGGAAGGGAGGTGATTGGTCCATGGCCCCTTTTACGCAATGTTTCAGGTCCAGGCTTTTTGCTGCTTTCCAGTGGTGTGTCCTAGTCCACCACCAAACATGAGTGGGGTCAGCCCCAGCAGGACAGAGGAACACTTGTTCTTGGCTGGTTTCTTGATGACCTGAAGTACCGGATGGAGTGGAATTGGCTAAACCCCCCCCCTTGCTCTTTGCCTCAGTGTCAGTGGGAAGACCCACCCTGCCCTCAGGCCTTCCATAACCTGCAGGGTCTCAGCATCCTCTGTCCTCTGTGAGGGGCCCTAAACAGCAGAAAATGCCCCTGCAGAAGTTCTAGGTGTGTTAAAATTTAAAAACTGTGTTAGTGAATTCAGCATCCATTTCCTTCCTGTCTAGCCAAAGGAAGAGATGCACAGTTCCAAACCTCATCCTAAGCTCTGATTAGAGGTGGTATAAACAGTGCACAGCGAGGAATATGGGAACTGCCTCATGACAGACACTGTCGCCAAAAGGCTTCAACTGTGATGAAGAATTTGATGTGATTTTTTCAGTGGGGAAGGGCAATGAAACCTTAGAAATAAGAGGACTCTAGCAACACCAGATGGCCCAAGTGCGCGTGCCCGCACAGTGCCTATGCAGAGGAAGCGGCACTGGTTACTGAGTGCCGAAGTACAGTAAGGACCGAGGGTGCTTTTCCCAGCCGCTTGGCCTCTCTTGGCTAGGCTAGCTGGAGGCTGAGCGGCCAGCTCACTGCCTTGCTCATCTCTCCAGCCCTTCACTAAAGTCGCAACCCATCTCAACATGGAGGGTGAAGGGAGACATGTCAGCCAACCATTTCCTAAACATGGATCATCTGACATTGAATCGTGGTTGCGCTGACCTTACCGGTCTTGGAAAAATCTTGCCCTTCCTGCACTGCAGTTGAAAATACTAGGCTGTTTCAATTGCCATTGAAAACACAACCTGCCGTACGTCAGACACAAAGGAAATAAAAATCGCTGACACTCTGTTTTGCAAGGACAAATAAATTTGCCCCAGAAGTGGCATGTTTGCCACCAATCTCATTAAAAGTACCATGAGATTATCCGGAAAAATTAATACAAGCTGTTGGTTATCAGCTACGTCATTTCAGCTCTTAAAAGCAAGTCCTGCTTGTCAGTTTGCTGCTGGGGGCAAGGACAGGCATTAACAAAGAAAGTCACATTCAATTAGAAACCATCACCAGGGCTGGTATGTGTGGTTACTGTGCACGGATCAGCTTGAAGAACAACCACACCACTACTTACAGGTTTGAACTTGAAAGCAAGGGCACTTTGGGTAGCAAAGGGATCAAGTCCTCTCTCTCCAGTGTGCCAATAAGAACTATTTGCCTGGAAAGTTTGGAAACTGAGGCTTCGTGTTACTGAGAATGCTCAGAATAGAGTATTGAATAATTATTTTAAAAGTGCCTTGGAAATACTCGCTTACCAACATGGGGTGGTGGCACCTACAAGTGCCAGAGGTGCCTCCTGCTGTCAGCATGCTCACAGCCTCTCCCAGGTGACACCTGCCACGCTGATGGTCCACATGTGCCTTCTGCCACCCCCATCTGACAATCGCTCATAGAGGAAGAGGTGCACGCCCAGCACCACTCAAGGTCCTGGGAATAAGCAATGAACAAGAACACCAGGTACGAACAGTCATGTTCGGTTGCATTTCACTGGTAAACAAGTTTGACTCGGTTTCTCAACTGCACAGATCCATCATTTGGCTGGTGAGTTCCCTCCGAGCCACGTCCAGCCAGCACTCCTCGAGAGGAGCCCACTTTCCAACCCTTCTGCACAAGCACAGTGGCTGTTGTAAGTGCATTTGCTCCCCGTAGACCAGCGCCGACCCAGACCCACAGAGCAGACCGCAGGGGAAGGCCACGACCCACGGCAGGCACAGCCCTCAGGGCCTGCGCCCCGCCGCTCAGCCTGGAGCTCCCTCCTCCAGTAATCTCAGTATATCATTTCCTCACCCCCTTCAGGTTTTACTCAAAAGTCACTTCATTCTGGGTGATCTTTCAACTTCGCCTGTCCTCTCTTTAATGTAGACAGCTGCAGCTTCCTATCACAAGCATAGAACATTTCCACTCTGTTTCCCGCTCATTTTTATAAAATAACAGAAGCAGAATGCAATAGCACTAACGTGGCTTGGAGGACACCATTGAAACTAAACGTTGATGACCTTGGGGCAGCAGGGTCATGAAAGTTTTGCCAAGGAGTTTACAAAAGGGTAGATTTCATTCCTCATGCAGGATCCAGTATACTAACAACCAAGGCTGTTCAAGGGTACTTATTTTAAAGGGTACACATTTTTGGAGGAATATATAAAACTCCAGGAGGGTCTGTATCTGTTTAGCCTTGGTTGATGGGTCATAGGGGGCAGGGGAGGTATAATTTGTCATATCACACCCGATGTGGCACTTCGCACACAACTCTGCCATAGCACGTGTCCAAAGCAGGAGTGTTGTTGGAATGACTTGGCCGTGGGCTTTGTTTCCTCATCCTTCCTGGGCTGTGAATCCCAGGCCCCACGGCCAGGATGATGCCCTCACTCCCGTAGTGGTCCTCGCCCAGCACCTAGAGGCAGTGGGAAGGTCCCAGGCCTGGGGAAGGACAGCCAGGAGCCCGTCACCCGACCAGCCAGAGGTGTGCATCAGAAAAGACCTGGACACCAATTCAGTTCCAGCCTCCTGTGCCTCTAGCCAGCCCTTCTCGCCCAGTCCCAGAGCCTGGCTGCCCACTGGTCTGTCTCACTGTGCTGTTTTGTTTGGGCTGTGGCCTCCACCCTGGCTCTGGCTCATGCATCCAAGAGGAACCCAAGCTCCTTTCCCTGAAAATGTGTCTGTGGGTGGCAGGTAACCAGGCTGAAGGTGTCACTCCCCAAGTCAGGGTTCTGTCACCCCAGCAGGTAAGAGGGTGAAGGGGCTTAAGGCCACTCCTTTCTTATCTGAGCTGGTCTCTGGGGCCCCTGTGGCAGGCATGGGTTCTCAGTGTTCAGCTCTGCCAGCCTCAGCTCTTCCCTCTGAGCTCTTGAAGTATCACTCTGGCAGTGACATAGGACCCGGGAGGGCCAACCAGTGACACTTCCAAGCAGGCACATCCAGTTTCTCACAATGGTCCAAGAAGAAGCAAGAATAACATTTGTGGGCTGAGAGGACTTGGAGATGATCCAGTAACATAGTCTTCAGATCTTGGCTCTGGTGTGGGCCTCGGGAGACCACACCTCCCACCGGAGACTATGCCATCAGGGCCAGAGCCACCGGAAACAACTCCGTTTGTATTCAGACAGGATCTGCTCAGGTGGCCTCTGTGGGCCATGAGGTTCTAGAAGCCCTTGGGGGGTCTTTTGTGGACATGCACTAGAATGAGTTTGTCAAAGTCCCACTTGTAGAAGGAGAATGAACCTTGTCTGGCTTCTCTGACTCAAAGGTAAGACCCCTGGAAAGCAGGCAGAATCCAAGGGCATGGAGCGTCTGCACCCTGTGGCATTCGGGTGGAGCAGGCACAGAACAGTGCCTGTTCCAGAGTGTCCTTCGAACAAAAGCCATTACAACAAATGTGATCACTTTGGTCAGAGATCCAGCACGTTGTCGCTGCCGTGGACATGTGTGAGGGGCCGGTGGACACAGTGCAGAGTGGACGCTGGGGTGGTTTTAAGGGGTAAGCTAGACAATTCCTACAAGTTAGAGTGAGAGACCCAGAGGCAGCCACTGGAAACACAGACATTCACAGCTGGGACAGTGGAGAACATCGTTTCTTGTTCATTCCAGAAAAAGCCCCTGAGATGGGACAGGCCGGCCTGAGCTGCCTTCCACTCGGGACTGGGGACTGGGGGTTAAACTGCTCCGAGGCTGGAGTCCCCTGTTCTCTGGGCGATTCGGAAAGCAGCTTTCTGTCCCTCTGACAAGCTTTTTAAACCTCACCCTGGCTTAAAACCTGAAGAAACTGGGTAACGAATATCTGTAGTAGGGAAATTTACCACTAGCCCTCGACTTGCCCTTCCCTCCCCGGTCTCTGTCTGGAGCTGGACTAACCTTGACCTGGAGTTGGACTAACCTTGACGGAGACTGAGGGCTGGAGAACAGTTCGCTGTCGCAGCCCAAACTCCATAGGTGTGCCATGTGTTTTCTCAGCTACCCATTTTAGGTTGGTGTGGTATCAAACTTTTCTGCCAGTAAGTAGAAAGCACAATTTTTGTAAAAACTGAGAAACAACTTGCAGGCGAGAGCAGATATTTCAGAAATGAGTCAGAATCATGTTTTGCTAGAAGAATGCTAATGAAACACAGAGTTATTCATGAAACTGATAACATGCCCTCGGAAAGAAAAATGACTCTTATTAGATGTCTGAACTTGAGCAAAACATTCATGTCATTGATTAAAACATGATGGACTGACTCTTGCTCTAGAAGCAAACTTGAGCTTCAACGTAACTAAAGAGGGAAGAAGGTCCTTGGGTGATTCTGAACGCACATATCTTTCTGATCATCTGAAACCGTTCATTCACCTCTGAAATTCACTGTAAACCCCAGGGAAGAAGCTTCTCAGAAGTATCTGACCCAGTAAGCAGAGCCAACGCCCCTTCCACACCACGACCTCACACCTGGGGAGCCACAGAGATGCAGCGCTGAGGTGCCCGTGACCCCCGGAGCAGGAAGGGTGCACTGCCACCCTGGGGCCTATGAAAAATCAAACTGGTGAGTGAGCTTGAGCATGACAACAATGGGCTTCCTAATCTCTGCCTGCTACAAATTAATCGAATGGTCACTTATTTGCAATTCATATCAGCTGCCTCAGGCATTTCTGTAGACAGCTTTCCCCAACTGGCGAGCGGTCCGTCCGCTGCTGTGATCTGGGTGTCAGCTGCGGCCCCTGTTCTGGAAGCCTTTGTGCTCACTTTCAGAGATGTGGATTGGGGTAGACACTTGCCCTCCGGGTTCCTGCTCTGACAGTGACTCTGCTCTCGGTGCCGCCTTCACCGCGCTGGAGGGTGTGATGCAGCCGTGAATGGGGACGGCTCACGTGAAAGAGGGCCAGACGGACAAAAACCTAGAGAGAGGGCAAGTGCAGTCACAAAAGCATGCCCAGACTCTGGGTCAGAGGGTGATATGACTCCTTCCAGACTCCAGAGGCGTGAAGGCTGAGTGGTTCAGCCCCCATGGACAGCAAGTCATTTAAAACCAAGGGTACAGGAGAGATGTTACTGCTGGGGGATTCTTTCTTAAACCTTATGAATTGACTTGATTTTCCTTAAAATCATAATTACTGTGATTGTGTTTAAGAAAAACAAGAGTTCTTATATTTTAGAGATACACACTGAAATATTTACAGATAAAATGATACAGTGTTTGGCATTTGCTCTTTATAAAAGTCAGACGGTGGCAAGGTGGGGCTACTAAGGAAATAAAGCTGACTCTAAGTGGATCGTTGTTGAGGCCAGGTGAGGGATGCTTGGCGGTCCATAACAGTAGTCCCTCTGTCTCTGCATGCGTTTGAGATTTTCTATGACACAAGGTTAAAAATTATATGTTGTAAAAGATAATGAAGGTCTTCCTCTATCTTATCAGACAGCCATCTAGCTTGAGACTCAGCTTCCTTTAACTCTTTAAATTTGTTGGCAGATAGCTAAATCAGGAGCTTTTTGCAAAAAAGAAACCACAGCTCACGGCCTTCTGTTCCCCTCTCCTCTTCCTTCCCCTCCCCTCCCCTCCCCTCCCCCCCTGCTCCCCCTCCGTCCCCTTCCCCTCCCCCTCCTCCTCTGCCCTCCTCTCCCCCCTTCTCCCCTCTTCTCAGCTCTGCTTCTCCCCAGGATTTCAGGAGACGGGCACAGGGCACAGTGTCTCCCATTCAGCAGAGGTCTCCCTCACCACCCAAACCACCGTCCAGCGAGCCCCTGAGGACACACCGCCCCAGAAAGCAGCAGGCTTCCACCTTCAAAATCCCCCTTTAAAGAAACAGTCACGAAGCTTGACTATTGACAATCTACAAACTATTTTCAAATTCTTGAAGGAGAAAACAAAACATGGTGCTTCTGAGAGACACGGGAAAAACTCTCCTGTTTCTGCCACCTGCTGCACTGAGCGTCCCTCCCGCCGCGAGGGCAGGGCAGGTGGGGTCTGGACACAGCAGGTGCCCTATGTGTGAGCAAAATTGAACTGAACTGCCGGCTACACAGACCGGCTGGGCTCCCGGTGGCACCTTCGTGTGCCCACTGAGTCCTTTCCATTGTCAAAGGCAGGTCCCTAAACAAATGGACATGGATGAGGAGAATCTACTAACTAAACTAAGAAAACACTTAAATCTATTAACTGAATTAAGAAAACTGAAAAACAAACTATCCCCAAAGGATCAAATTCTCTAGAAAGAAGAGGAAGGCATCTGCCTGGGAAAAGGATGGTGTCCCTTTAAAATATTTGTTCCAGTTTTAATAGCCTTGTCGATAGACGAGATGCTTTGCCAGAAGCCAGACGACATCAGCTGGTCAGTGTGAGGGGGGGACGGGGGGGGGGACGGTGGCTTGATGCAACAATGAGGGAGGAAAATGTGATGACCAGCTGATGTGAAAATGACCTTGGCCGTGCCAGGGGTCCCACCTGCTGCGCCCTGTGCTCGACTGCTCCATTCCGCAATCCTGTGAACTCCAGTCTGAAAAGAATTATACCTTGAATTCCTGAGTGGACTTTTGTGTAAAGGAAGTCTGTTGCTAGTTATCTTAGACAACCTCTGGGGTTAACTGTGTGACTTCAGGCAACTCACCCAACTCCACACACCAGTGTCCCCCCATACATATGTGACACGGGAGTGCCAGCAGTGCCTCCTCCATCGGGTGGTTGTGAGGATTACGTGAGTAACACGTTTGAAGGACTGAGACCAGCCTGGGATCCAGTCAGTGCTCAAGAAAGCAAGACTACATTTTCATTAGTTTTCAAATAGGAAGAAAATACACTAAGTTCTATGTGTTCGCGCACAAGAGTACAGATGAAACCCACACCAGCACGCACAGGTTATGACGGTGTGCGCTACGTAACAATCCAACAGCAGCAGTTACCGTGCGTCTCCTGTGTGTACTCCCAGAGTGCACGTGAGCACAGGGCGTCACTCCCCTACCCCCCCCCCCACTTCATTCTGCTCTCTGAGTGAAGTTCACGTACACTGCACCATATCCAAATAATCTCCGGAAAGGTTAGCTCTGTGTCACCTTCTGCTCAAATCCCTTAGTGACTCCCTTTTGTCCACCAGTCCAGGATCTGACCCAAACTCCCTTTACATCTTCGGAAGCCCCACCCCAGTGGCCTGAAGACCTTCTTGATTAACCAGGCTTTCTCTAACTTTTTACTCCCTTTTTCTTTTTCCCTTTTGAAGTCTCTGCTAAAATCCCAGTCAGCCCCCTGGTCTCAACTCAGAGGGCCCTTCTCGAGGACCTGTGCAGCTCACTCAGCCCACAGGAGCAGTCCCTCCCTTCCCTCCTGGGAGCCACTCGGTGAGTGTCTGAAGTGAGCAATGTGCCCTTGAACACAGTGGCCAGATGCCAACAGTGAAGGTCGGATTTTGCACACATAACTAACAAAGGCCCCTGCCAACTCTTTATTAAATAACCACCTCGCACAGCACCTTATTCAGAGTGGGCATCCAAAAAAATGATATTTTTGCTATGTGTCATCAGGTGTGTTTCCTTGGGATGTTTCCTTTCCATTTCCAGAAAGTTTTGTGAGCTGGGACTCTACTGACATTGGGGCATCCCAGCGACACCCCAGACCCAGTGGTGCCCGCACTGGGTGTTCAAGGACAGGACCAGGTCAGCCTCAGCCCAACCAACAGCCACTGCATCCCAAAGGCCCAGCGAGCTCAGAGGCCCCAGCACACAGCACGAGAATGCACAGGCTTCTCCGCCTTTTCCAGCTGCCAACCTGGGACGTGGGGGGTGGGGGAGCACTTTGAGAAGGAAATCCAAATTTGGTTAACCATGTACTTACCCAAAAGAAAGTGAGGTAAACCAAGAGAGTCCGAGTTGCTTTCAGCAGACACGTTTAAGGTTCGCTTCCACCCAGACTGTCATTAGCAGGAAAGGATGAGACCGCTATAGAGAATTCTCAAAATGAAATAAATATTTTCTGCACATCTGACTGACAATGTGACATATTTGCCCTGCTAGAAGTATGTGCATTACGGGAAAGCCCAGTACACAGAAGAAGCTTAATTCATGTTGCTGATCTAATAAATGTTTGCCGTGGAGGTGCTGGGAAGTTCACTGGCGGAGGCGCCGCCGCAGGCAGGAGTGCATGGCAAACAGAGCCACGCCGAGGTGAGGCTGGCGGGTAAGGGAAGGCACCTGACCGCGGCCCGGAGCGCCGGGTTTCCTTGGCCCAGTGCTGGCGCCGGCAGCTGCAGGGTCCCTGTTGGGTTGTCAAAGTGGGGATTCTCTTTCTTTCCTTAGCATGAGGGAATTGGTTAAGACTATTTCTAAAATTTCTCCATTAGCTAGCAACAACAATAATGTCAGTAAACATGGATGTTTATTGAGCATTTACCAGCTGCCAATCACTGTGTATAACCCCAATTCACCCTTAAAATAATCTTATGAAGGAAGTAAAACTACTACTATCTGCATAAGATATGGTGGTGGTTACATTTAAAAATTCCAAAAATCTACCCATTATTACAAATTACAAAGTTTAGTGTTGGTATAAATGTATGTGCATCCAAGAACTAGAAAGTATAATGAAAGAGACACCATTTATCATAGTTGCAGAGAATTGATAGATTTCCTGAAAATAAATCTAGCAATAGGTGTGTAAGACCTCTGAAAGGAAAAGTATCAAAGTTTATTAAGAGATATTTAAAAAAAACCCTAAATAAACTGAGAGGTATGCCATGTTCATGGATAGGATTTAAAATTGTAATGTGAGCTATACATTGAGTGTGATTCCTATAGAATTCCCAAGATGTTTAATAAAACCTGAAAAGGTGATGCTAAACTTATTTGAAAGATTCAACCAAAAAGTCCTTGCTGTTCTGTAAGACAAGTGAGGGGCCCTGACCTGACCAGAAATCTGGACTTCTGTGAAGCTGGAGTAATTAAAACACTGTGGTTGGTCTACAGACAGAGAAAGGTGACCATGGAACATGCATGAGGTTCCAGAAGAAGACTCGTACATATAAAGAACTTTGGTAGATCACGGAAGATAAAAGAAGTCAGTAAGAAGAGCTGAGATTGATAAAAAAAATAGAGCTAGTAAAAAATAATTACCCATGTTGGGGGAAAAAAAGACTATATCCTTCAAACTATATCTAGAAAATGACCCCAGATTGCTAGGGAATTAAATATTTTTAAAAATTTATAATTCATTGATAATACGGGTGGCTATCTTCTGCATCTTCTAATAGCTAAAGATTTTCTTAGACAAACTCATAAAATTGATTGTAAAATGATAAGTTTAACTATATCAAAATCAAGAACTTTTGTTCACCAAGAGATGCCTTTAAAAAGTGAAAAATAGGATAGAAACTGGAATAAGATATTCATAACACCAACCACAAAACTTTAATATCAATAATATACATAAAACTCTACAAATCGATATTTTGTTAAACCACAAACAACTCAGGGTAGTAATGAGGGAAAGACACCAAGGCACATTTCACAGAAGAAGAAGCATATGCCCAGTGAACTTATGAAGAGATTCACAATGAAAAATGCAAATGAAGATCACGATGAGATAACATTTGGTACCCACTCAATTAGCAGAAAGTAAAATGTCTAACACTATTAAGTGCTGGGGAGGATGAATCACAAAGCATTACAGATTGGTGCAAATTCTTTAGAAAAGGGTTTGACATTTTCTCCTAAAGTTGCACTTTCGTATGGTCCTTGTCATGATTTCCTTTCAAGGTTCGGAGCCAAGAAAGACCCGGACCCTTGTGTAGCCACAGACAGGCACGCGGACGGCTACGTAACCCTGGGCTGGCCAGCACACATCTGTGCCCTGCCTTCCCCAGTGCCCCTCAGTGGGACAGTGGTTGACTTCGCTGCGGTCTGTTCATTCCCTGTGCTGCTTCCGTCAGCACAAGTGACTTAACGTGACACTGGATGGATCATGACAACATAACATTAAGTGAAAAGTAGACATGTAGTATACCATTGTTACAAATATAAAACAATTAAGATATATACATATATACTACATATATGTACATATATACATAACACAACTAAGGTATACATGTGTGTAATTAAGATATATAATATACATAGACATAAACATAGAAACATGTATACATATGTAAGTATATGTCTTCTAGAGATAAATGCAGAAGCATGAAATCAAACACTCAAGGTGCTAATGACCTGAGGAGTGGAGAGAAGGGACGGGTGAGATTGGGGGCCATCTGGTGGGACATGGTTCACCATCCTAGCCATGCTTTCATTTTGGGTGATAGATCCATGGGCGTTCCTCACACGGTTGAAGTAATGAGTTGCACAGCTAAATAGATGACAGCCACACACAGAGCAGAGGCGGGGACTGTTAAACCAAGGATGGCAGTTAATCTAGTTTTTGAGCTGTAGGGTACCCTATGGAGTAAATGCTGTTATATATATGCATGTGACAGGCAAGGAAACGGAGGCTCAGGTGGGTTAAGCAACTTTCCCCAGACCACACAGCTAATAAATAGCAGAGCAGGGACCCAAAGACAGCATTGGTGATATCCACATAGTCAATAGGCAGCCATGAGTCCACGTGTTTTTTTATATGTGGCCTGTTGATGAGAATGAGTGTTTCCCATTGTAAACCTGGGTCATCTATTCCCACATCCGCTCCTGAGGCAATTCCTTCGTGATCATGATCTGGAGTTCTTGGAACTCCCAGGAGCTGATGTCCCCACCCCCACATACTCAGAGTGTCTTTTGGCACCTTTTCAAATCATTTTCATATTTTTTTCTGAGCAGTTTCATTTTCTAGGCCTGTTACTTCAGAACTCATTCATCGGGCACATGTGAAAGAAAAGCCCTCTACACTGACTAAGCATATGAGTAAGTTTGTATTTTAATAGCACCCTGTAGGAGGTTTCTTTATAAATGAATGGGAAGGTGGGGGGATGCTTGCCAACTGCCCACAGACAGGAGCTAAACCCGGTAAAAGCATGCTAATGTAGAACTGCTCTTCAGTTTCAGGGCAAGCTCTGTTTTGTAATATCTTTTGCAAAAAATAAAAACCAACAAGTAGTCTTTTTACACTGTAGCTCTTAGCAATGTCTGCTATTCCATGAAGGGACGTGAACAGACAACAAATTCACTAGAGCCCATTCGGGTCTGAAGTGTTTTTGCAACAGAGACACTCACTCATCACGACTGGCCGAGGAGCCTGCTCTGTGCTCAGGCGGCCATTACTCAGCGTTACTTTGAACTGCAAAGTTACAAAATGACTTTCGAAGAGATTGGACTGTGATTGAATGTATGAGGGGCTGTATGCAGCATTGTCCTGGGAAGGGCTGGTCAGAGTCACCAAGTACTGTTAACTGTGCACTCCCTGAGCCCGGCTGGCACTCAGTCTATCCCTGTCCCTGAGGTTGAGCCCCTAGAGGGCAGCACTCAGCATCTGCTGCTGAGTACACGTGTCTGGACAGCAAGGGGCCTCCAGCAGGAGGCTGAGGGTGGTAGTGCTGGGGTTGGGTCAACTTCCATCTAAGCAAGTGCTTATCGTGCATTTTGTAGCCTCAGAAAAGTCCCGAGCACCCTTTTCCAAGAGATGGTGTCCCTCTCACAGTGATGGGGCAGGGTCTGCAGTCTGCTCGCCCCTCCCCGGTACAGATGTGACTCACTCCTTTTCAAAAACTTTAATATCTACATCTTGCTCTTAGACTTCCTGGCCCAAAGGACACAAAACCCCCACATTCCCAGCTAACATCATTTTCTTGACAGTGATTCTATGCCAGGGCTGTCCTGAGTCTTCCCAGACAATCCCAGTGTCCAGGGGCCTGCCTAGGCTCCTCCAGGGCCCTCATTCCCATTCTTCTCCTCCCTTTGGCTGCCCCTTCTCCCTGAGCTTCTGCAGGCCATCATGCCAGGGGCTGCCCGGGCGAGAGCCATGGGGGGTGGAGGGTGGGGGAAGGCACTGCCACCCTCTCCCACAGTCTTGTGGGGAGCAAGCAGGGTTGGCCCCAGCCAAAAGCAGCCTCTTATGGGGGGAGGGGTTCCTAAAGAGCCTTTGTCTATGTTATGGACTGGATGTTGTGTCTCCCCCCTCACCCTGCCCCCGCCAAAATTCAGATTTTGCAGCCCTGACGTACAATGTGGTGCTGGGAGGTAGAACCCTTGGGGGGTGATCAGGTTTAGAGTTCATGAGGTTGGAGCCCCCATGATGGGATTAGTGCCCTTATAAGAAAAGGGAGAGAGTAGAGGTGACCCTCTCTGTGTCATGTGAGGACACCGCAATAAGGTGGCCGACTACAAACCACAGTGAAGAATAAGTGCCCTCCTTGTGAAAGCTGCTCGTGTTGTTTGGTTAGAGCAGCCAGAGCAGACTGAGATATCTAATGCCCCCTGCCCCGTGGAGCAGCTGCATGGTCCCTGGAGGAGCTGTGCACTCAGCCGCACGGAGCGGAATGACGGAGGCGTGGGCTGCCCTCTGCCCAGGTGGCCGCTCCAGAGGCACTCCGACCACAGCGTCATGGGATTTTCCACAGATCTCCCTCTTCCTTTCTAAGTAGGCCTCGTTTCCACAGTGGAACTCTGTCCCTCTTCCCTTTCTTGTTTTAGTTGGCTGTTTTTAGAATTGCAACTGTATAATTATTCCAGATATTCAGAAGCTCAGAGGTGTACAGGTGAAAAGTCAGACTCCCTTCAGCTCCCCCAGTCCACGGCCCCACGAGCAGCCACAGGCAGCAGGTCCTGGTGCCTTCCCTGGGGTCTTCCGTGAGTACCCAGTGGGTGCAGCTGCGGCTGGCGATGGGGTCTGTGGACAGACCCGCCAGGCCCTCTCATGAAGGAGCTGACAGTGTGCACTCTGTTCTCTGGGCCACTGCCTCCTCATGGGGGTGTTAACACAGCTGCAGGAAACGGTCACCCTGGGGGGTAGGACTCCAGCGATGCCTGATGCCCGGTGGTGCGACAGCCTGTAGGAGCCCTCATTGTGTCTTACTTACACTGACTGCTCAGTGAAAGGCGGGGCTCCCTGTGGGTCTTTAATGCCACCTTTAATTGTAGCATCATCTCCAATAGTTCTTAGGATGCTCGTGCTAAAAATAGCAGGCTGGAATTTCCTGGTGCTTGGGGGTCTTGGTGACATTTATCTCACCTGATTTTTATCTCAAAGCTGCTGTGGTGGGTGTCCTCTTTCCTTTCACACTAGCACCACAGCCCTCCCTTGAACAGCCGATGACCCGCACCAGCACACGGTCTGTCTGAGAGGCTCCAGCACGGCAGCCGCGCACTCATTGGCACACCCACAGGCGTGGAGAAGCACGTGGACGGCAGGGTTCCCGCCAGAAAGCCAGGACGCTGTTCCTCTGTCTACCCTTCCAGCAGCTGGGACAGAGGACAGGCTACCCACCAGCCTCCCCACCTGTACCCCCTCAACTTTGACATTGTGTTAACTTTGTCCGAAAATTTCCAATCCCCTTGATTCGAACTTTGGTAAAATTGACTATACTGGTTAGGTGGGGGGCCACACTCCACTCTCTGTTGTCACAAGATCTCCAAAAGCAAGAAGTGTGGTCCCTCCCCAACCACGATGACAGCAAGCTAGGGGACTGACTCCGCTGGAGTCCCCGAGTCTCGCTCCCAAAGGCTGCCAGGCCTGCCCAGCCTGGCTGTATCCAGGCAAACCCAGAGGCCCAACCCACTCACGTCAGAGTTGTGGGGTTTCTCTGAGCATGCGCCCCACATGGGAAATAGTCCCAGGTTTGCTTCCCTCTCGGATACCTGCTGTTCAGAATGTGCACCAAGGGAGAGGTCCTGGTCCCGAGGGCCCTCAGCTGTGAAGGCTTCCTGTCTGGAGTCGGTGGCCCATGAACCTGACCATCAGTACAGGGCCTGCCAGCCCTTCTTTCTGTCCCTACGCTCTGGAGGGTGAGCACACGGGGCGCATCACTGTTGCTGGTGCTGCATCTGCCACCTGGTCAGGTTTAGCTGTGGGCATACCAAGCATTCGCTTAGGAGACCTTCCACCACCCTGGGAAGTAAAACAGCCCCCAGAGTTATCCTGATTGTTTCCTGGGCCTAGCCTTGCACCCTCCAAGCAAAAGCTATAGGACGGGTCCTGCCTGAGTCTGCTTCTCCCTGAACCTTCCCCATCACACTCAAAAGGCAACTCCAGTTTTGGCCCTCCCTTGGTTCCGGGCCCCTGAGGGTTTAATTCTTCCTCTTTGTTTAGTGTTCTCATCTTCATTTGTGTCTTTCCCCTAAAACTTTCTGCAAACAACCATCAGAGAAACTCTTTGGTGGGAAGGGCACCCCTTCAGGAGTCAGCTCTCCAGCTGAACCAGGCTGCCTGGGATCAAGTGCTTGGTGGCAGCCCGACAACCTCACTAGGTGGGACATGTGTGTAAATAAGTTCCAGGAGCTGCTGGAAACTCACAGGCCCCAGCTGGGCCCAGGGGGACTCCGCCTGCGGGAACTGTCCACGTCTCTGGGGCACAGAGGAGCCAGACACTGGCAACCGGATTCAGGATGAAGGAGCCTGAGGTGGTGGAGGTGCTGTTTGTGGAGGAGGGTGGGAGCTAGGGGAGGGAAGGAAGAGAGGGTAGAGGAGAGAGAGGGGTGGGGATGGGCATAAGGGAGGGAGGGGGGATTTTTAAAGAAAACACTTGAGAACTGGAGCCAGTGTGGTGTCCAGGAAACAGCTGCAAGGGGTCACTCCACAGTTCAGATGATTTATACGGTCCTGGGGAGGCCTTTGGCAGGCCTGAGTCAGGGCAATAAATGATCCACCACAGCCATCCTGCGCCAGGATCTGTCCCCGTGCAGAAAATTGGAGCTACCAGGGGAAGTGGCCCTTTTGTCATGGCGACCACAGCTTGGGCCCTTGACAGCACAAGCGGTCCGTTTGAGAATTGTTCTGATAAAGCCTGTCCCAAACACAGCCTCAGGGTTGTTTGGGGGGATTGCTCGTACGGTGGGAAGACACACTACGGCTTCCCCCGCAAACCTAGAAAACATGTTGTCCACCTGTCAGCACCATGATATCGCATGTTTTCTAGCAACATAGTGAGCACCTCTGGGTGCCAGTGCATGAATGAAAAGAAATATTACAGATCCGTACTTCCTTTAAACGTTCTGTTACTGAACTTGTAAAAAACCATTGCAAATTATGGTGTTTCTCTGAGGAGCATAGGAGTACCCTGCACCCCAGGGAGGCTTCCTGGGAATGCTCACTGGCAGGCACTGGGCACCCTGCAGGTGCTGCTGCTGTCCACAGAACCGGCTCGGCAGGCGCCACAGGACCTGGACCTGTGACCTCGCGAGGACACCCACCCTCCTGCCCAGGAAAGTGCAGCGAGCAGCCAGCCCGGTGAGCCAGGCCGGGGCTGGTGGAGAAACAGGAACGGGACCAGTGGGACAGGAAAGAAGCCAGGAGGGGCAGGGGAAGAAGAGGAGCTCAGATGACCACACAGCAAGTGTCCAGGGACCAGCCTCCAGAGTGCTGGACACAGTGCAGGGAGACACTCGCAAGGCACATTGGTGACCTCAGAAAGCCTGGCTGGCCTGGTCACCTGCCTCCGTCCAGACCCTTGCCAGGTATAATTTGTTAATAATCTCTTACTGCATCTGAAATTATATCACGAGTGTTCATTGATCATGTCCCTCCCCTCCTGCAGTCTGAGTTCAGTGGTGACAGAGCTTCCCTCGCTCACACAGACCCGGTACAGGCCACTGTTCCCACCACGAGTACAGTCTGCTCCTCCCACAGATCAAAAGACGTAAATAACCACGAGGACACAGATGACAGTGCTCTGTAGTAAAATAATTAGGAAGTGATGAGTTTAGAGTTCATTACCACTCCATGGCTCTCCTTTGGAAACAATTTATTTAAGGTTGATACAATTTGTAATAATGACTGTTTTTAACAACCAGCTCACAAAATTCCCGAAGATCTTATAGCCAGCTCTGACAAGCCAATATGGGCAGCTCCACACCCCTGTGCACCTGAGTGTCCTTGGAGGAGAGGGAGGTAGAGCAGACCCAGGGCTCGCCCCGCCCACGCTTTATCAGGTGGGGCTCACAAGGCTCAGAGCCCAGGGGCTCCCACAGGAAGCGGGTGCTGAGAGTCTAGGAAATCCCACTCACTGTTAACCCTGGTAGACAGCTCCTGGTAGACTGCTCCTGTTCCCACACATGCTTGAGAAAAGGAAGCATGCTGGCTGGCTGGGCCCTTCGGGAATTGCAGGGATGTTGCTGCGACAGGTCATGAAAGGATTTGACTGTGGGAATATGCTGGAAGGGCAGCAGCCAGAGCCCAAGAAAAGGGTGGGGGAGGGGGACAGCAGAACCTACTGGAAAGACCGGAAAGAGGCAGTAACTCTGGCCCCACTGCTTCCCAGAGCCACCACTGCTTTCCCAGCCCTGAACTAGAGACTCGGGGATCCCTAAAGGCCGAAAATGTCAGGATGTGAGCTGGGAGAATGGAAAGGGGAGATGAGGAAAAAGGTGGCCAGCGTTGGACCTTGACTCCCCATTGTCGTGGATCTGGACTTTGCCTGCAGGCCTCCCACCTTTTTGAAGCAAGAGCACTGACTGCGCCCCAGGAGACCCCAAGCTCTTCCACTGTCTCGCAGACCAGACAGTGTTGTCTTGCCTCTTGGCAAACCCACTTTTTACGTTTTCCAGGTCTAAGTCCAACAGCAATCAAAAGCCTCACAGAGGCATCTGAGTCTGGGAAAGGGTCCAAGAGGGGCAGGGGTCTGTGCTTGGCCTGGTCATGTGCTTGGCCCACTGTGAAACTCATGGGTACAGGAGGGCCGGTCCTCTCAGAGAATCAGCTCAGATCCTCACACAGCTGCAACCAGCAGCAAGGCCATGGCAAGGCCGAGACAAGGAAATGCATGGCCCCGAGAAACAGGAGGGTTCCAGGTAAAACACAGGATGCCCAGTCAAATTTGAATTCCAGACAAACGACAATGATTGTTGGCATAAGCATGTGCCAGCTATTGTGCAGGACATATTTATAGCAAAAAATAGTCATCGCTCACCTGATATTCACATTTAACTGGGCACCCTGTTTGTCTCTTTTTGCTCAATCTGGCAACCTAGAAATAGGTCTGTCTATCCCCTGATGGTGTAGATGTGAAGTGGACTACACTCTCCCCTCAAAGGTGAGACAAAACTTTCACAGTACTGTTGTCCTCCCGGATTTTGTGCCACCCTACATGTCCCCACCCACAGATCATGTCATGGTTCAGGACAGGTCGCCAGGATAACCACACAGAAGGTGAGACTGTAGCAGGTTTCTGCCCGGGCAGGCACTGTGCCGGAAGAAATAAAAAGCCCGAAGTGGCCTGCGTAGCCTCGCTCCACTGCCTCCACGTGGAGATTCACTCCACACGTTCAACACTCGGCCTCAGGTCTGGGCTGGATTCACCCAAAGACAGTGCCGCCCACGGTCCCCACGGTCACCTGCTGGTCTCTCAGGGCCGAAGACAAGAAAGCCCGCCACCACCTCTCCCTGCAGGCCAGGTGTCAGCCCGCGTGCCTTTGGCCCAGTTCACGTTCCCAATGCCTTGTATTTGAAATCAATTCCTAAAGGTTGTTTGGTCACTGTTTCTGAGAAAAGGAAGGGATCATGAACTCGACAATAAAGGGCGAGGGGACCGGTGGTGGCAGCAGGGCTCCCTGCTCCTCATTCCCTTGAACTCTCTTCAGCTCCCTTCCCTTCCTTCCAGGCAGGCTCCCCCTGCCAGTCTGCAAGGAAGGACGTTTGGACGCAGGGGAATGCCAGGCTCACCGTGTCTTCTCCAGTTCAAGAGAAACGTTTTGTTGTTTCACAGACTGCATCTTACAATGGATGTAAACACACGAGTGGTAACAGTCCTTTTGCCCTGACAACGCTGTTCTGAAATGAGGAATGGCATCTGAGAATGCAGGAAATGAAATGTGCCAGGTATTCAACTAAATACAACAAAAACCATCGGCTCACCCAGTTATCACCTCTGCTCCCCCAAACCCACTAAAATGATGAAAAACACACACACAGCATAGAGAAGGGGAGGGAAGCTGTGGGAGGGAGGGTGAGGAGGTTATCATCTATGTGTCTGCAGAGAGAAGGCACCAACAGGAAGGGTGCAGGCTCCTCCTAGACTCTGCCAGGGGCTTCAGGTCCCCGAGCAAGAGGGGGTGCTGGTAGAAGGAGGGCCTGGCACGTGGTCTGTGTGTGGGGCTTCAGACCCTCCACATGCCCCCTGCAATCCCCAGGGCCAGGGCTCCCCCCACCTCTACCTGGGAGATAGAAAACAGACACAAGGACACCACATGGTCAGTCGTGAGGAGATGAGACCCGTAGATGAAAATGCTGCCCCTTCCCCTGACGCTGACCCGGCACAGAGCAGGTAGGAGATGTCCTCTCATTCTCTGCAGCCCCTTCTTGGCCAGGCTGGAGAACACCCACATGTGGGTTCACTAATTAGGGTCCACTAACGAAAGGCCACCTTGCTGCTTACGCACCTTACAGTAAAACTTGCTGGTCAGCAAGCCCTGCCCTCTCCCCACCCCCAGTCAGGTAGAGCTTCCCATTGAACTTGCCATGCCAGGTGATAAGTAAGAGTGAATCGGGATACCCACACTGAGAAACGCTCTCTGTGAGAAACCCCAAAACAAGCACATAGAGTGGGAGATGCAGAGAAAACAATACAGAAAGCAGAAGGAAACATTCCGAACACACAACAGCAATTCCATTTCAAATTAATATTCTGACACAATTCAAATTCTAACTACCATAAAGTATCAGTAGATACAGATTCTTCTAAAATTATCCTCAATAATAAACAAACAATTAGCAGTCAAAACATATCACATAGGAATATAGAAGTCAAGAAAAACCATCCAACCAAAATAAATGAAAATGGTCGTGTGGGGTAAGGAAGGCTGTGGCAGGTGCCTGCTCTTTTTCAGTATTTTAAAACTTCTAAATTTAAACTTTTAAATCTGAGGGAATTATAGACTCCTGTGCAGTTACGAGAAATAGTGTAGCCTTCACCGAGTTTCCCCAGGTGGTAACAGACGTGTAGTACGCCACTGCCATGAGCACGTGGACCCCGCCACAGCCGACACGCAAGCATTTCCGTGACCACAGGCAGGGACGCTCTTGCTGCCTCTCATACCCATACCCACCTCCTTCGTGCCTGGCCCACTGTCTAACTGGGCCTCCACGTATCTGTTCTCTGTTTCTGTAACTTTGTCATTTCAAGGTGATCACATAAGTGGAACCACACAGAATGTAGCCCTTGGGGGTTGGCTGTTTTCACTCAGCATTTTAGGAGTGATCCAGCTCCTCCAAACCCTTGCCTGCCTTCAGAGATGTCACTATTTTCTACTTTCGCATTCCCATAGGTGTGTAGTGACACCTTGTCATGCTTTAACATGTACTTACCTAAAGGCTAATGACGTTGAACACCTTCCCTTCACAAAAGACTCTCTGAGTTTACAACTTGTCTCCCACGTGTTCACTCTGTTCCCCACAGTGGTTCCTGAAGTGCCCGGCCTGACTCCCACACATCCACATCGGGGGCTCTGGCCAGGTCTCACAGGGGGATGGCACATCCACAAAGCTAGGGACAAGGACCTCACAGGATCAGAGACAAACCGCACGGAGCCCTGTGAGCCTGCAGTGAGAGTGGAGAGTCAAAGCCCAGGTGACTCTGGCAGAAATGTTATCGCAACAGAAAAGGGTTGTGTTTTGAGGATTTGTTTGCTGGGGAATTTTTCTTGCTTTTGTTGATTTTATTTTGTTTTTCAAATCATTTATTTGTAGTAATGTTGTGAAACTTCTACTATCTACCTGATAATGATCAATCTCAAATAAGCATCAAAAAATCACCCATACACTCCTGAGGCTCCTGGCATCCATCAGACTTTCACTAGAGGATGCATATGGCCTGCCCACAGCTCGGCACTGCTTCACTGCACACTCCGGATGGAAGGGGACCCGGGGTGGTGGAGGCCTGGGAGATCCGTACAGAGTGAACAGGAGGATGGGCAGTGGACACAAGGGGAAGCTCTCTTCTCACATCCATGAGCCAGCTCTACTGGCTCTCGCAAGATCCTGAGATGTCTCCCCGGGCAACTGTGGGATGTGAACACATCCAAAATCCTGGTCTGAAACTTCAGAGAAATTCGAGAATGTAGGGCAGGGCCACAGAGCACTGCTAAAGAGTGAGCCAAAAGCAAGAGGCAAGAAAGAAAGAAATGTGAATTCTGAAGAAAGGTTATCAAGTACATGATCGGGAAAACATCTTTTTGAACTTTTACCCAACAATTTTTTAAAACAGGTGAATTTCATAAATGTGGGTGGTGGTTCAGATGGAAACATGCATGCTTGACCACAGTGATTTATGGAGGCCACATGGTCACTGGAGACTTTCGTTTATGGAAGACCCTCAAGGACGAACTGATTGGATACCTGGTGGGCTTGGGGTGGTTTTGCTGAATCCCCAGAGATGAATGAGGGGCCTGTACAGCTGACTCTCCTAACCCTGACTGCCCTTGCCTGGAAAGAGATAAATGAGCAGTCCTTTCTGGGACCCAAAAGGCAGCGCAATAGAAAACAGCCTGAGAGGTGAAGTTCCACCATCAAAACCCGAGAGGCCATAAAAGCACAGGGGTAGCATAAGTTTGAGTGAGCAAGAAACCCATGGGTGAAGAAGTATGTGTGTGTAGGAAAAAGACCGACCCCAGAGGTTTTATAGGTCATGGTCAAGAACCTAGTTTTCATACTGGGTGGAAGTGCTCACTATTTAAAACAGCAAACCAAAGAAAGCATTTTTGATGAGTGTGTCAGGGGTCCCAAGCAGTCCGGTGTTGTGCACCTGAGGTCTGATTGACAAGATAAAATGATTTACAGGCCATATTCTTTTAAAAATATAGTTAAATCTCTGGGTGGAATGATGATGAGAGATTTTTATCTCCCTTTCAAGGTTTTCTTGGATGAGCATGTAATCCATTCCAAATCAGAGAGGGGCAAGAAGACGGTGTTTTAAATGGAGAAAACACCATGGCTATTCGTTTAGACCCTCCCTTTCTCCTTCTAATTTTTATTAGTCTCATCATTATATCAGTTTTAGGCAGCAGGTTTCCTTCTGGATGACGGGACATGTCCTAAGCCAGGCCCCTTCTCCTAGGAACATGCTGCAGGCAGCAGTGAAGCCAACCTCCCAGAAGATGCCTCAGCTTCCTGCTGCAGGTGCCAACATCTACCCACAGCCAAGACGCCATGACAGAAGTGGGCTCATTGCCACGCTGGCTGGGGAGAAGCACTGTCCAGCCCAGGCCATTCCACTCAGACCTGGCCTCCAGCCAGTGTCCACCCCATGGGCCCAGGGGCTGCCAGTCTGCTGGGCCTGGAAGCTAGGGGTCCACGGGTGGAAGTCTGGTGCACACACAAGCTCACTTCAAGGTCCTCTTATTCTTCTAGTGTTTACAATTCTCTCTAAAAAGACACAGTGCTTTCCTCAATAAAATTAACTACAGCAACAGAATGAACAAATGAACTCCCTCTCCTTCCTTCCCTCAGACACAGAGAATGTCAGGCATCTGGATCAAAAATGGGCGGCAAGCCTGAGGACAGAGCTGGCGGCAAGGAGGGAGCCAAGCTCTACCCCCAGCGGCGATTCATTTCCAAAGGCGTGCCCTGCAACATGAAGGAGTGTGGCCTCCCGTCAGATGAGGGTTTCTGTGTCTGAAGATTGTAAAATGAAAACGTGTTTGGAAATTCCAATCCGGTGGGAAAAGTGCTGGGGTCATTATAGACCTGTCTTTCCACTGGGCTCAAGGGTTTCCTTTGTCTGACCTTGGACTAGTTCTGTAGCCTCTCTGAGCCTCAGTTTCCTTCTCTGTAAAATGACAATAACAACCCTAACACCAAACAGGGGTAAGTGAGGACTAGAGGTGGCCCATGAACTGGCGGTGCGCAGCGTGCCCTCGGTGCGGGGTTGTTATTGCTGTTCCAGGCTTTTCCAATGGCGAAGGCTGAGAGAATGAGGCTTACCACCCAGGGGACAGGGTTGGCACGAATGGCCACTGCCCTTTGTGGCCACCCCACAGAGAGTGCTTTGCAAAGAAAACCAGCCAGTGACCACTACTCAGGTCATGCCTATCATGGGACAGTGACACGGGCCCCAGCATCCAGGGAATTGGGAAAATCATGTCCTCTAAAATACTCTTCTTTTTCTTGAGGACAGAGTGTTTTCCAGATGGGCTGCAAGAAGCTAGGATGGCAGTGGGGGGATTTGGGGAAAATTACTTATCATATCTGAGGTTCAGGTTCCTCATTTCTAAAGTCAGCACCAAAATTGAGAAGCTAAAAATAAAAGTTCATCTGATTAGCCAAGTGGCTCTCAGATACACTAAGGTAAGTCTTCCCGCATGATGACTTCTAAGATCATGCCAGATAAACCAGGCGTGCGGCCTCTCAAGAGGCCCTGAAAGGTGTGCATGATGACTATGTCCAACAGTGTTGTCGGGGGTGGTGGGGATGCAGATGAAAATTCACCCGTGAGGTCCACACCTTTTCAGCTGGTGATTCGATGACTGTTTCTCAAACACAAGCCACGCACCAGCATTTTTGGAGCTTTAGGCTCTCTGCATGGCACGGAGAGAACAGGACTAAGCCAGTCACGTCCATAGGGGACATCAAGTATAAGAGCAGTATTTCCCATGTAGGAAATTATGCTAGTCAGAGAAAAGTAGTGGGGTAGCCACCATGACGAGTGACACAACACTCGATCAACGTCTGGTGATCTCTGTGTGCGCTCCTTGTGGCTGCAGTGTGCCAGACACATCTGTCACGCATCATGCTTCTCTGTGACATCACAGAGTAAAAATGATTTTAAAGTAATGACCTCACTCAGAAAAAAAAAGGCAAAATCCACCATAACAAATTCTGATAAGTTAAGGAATTATACAAATTACTAAGACTATAAGAAACTGATTTACATATGTGAGATGTGATTAGGATTAGAAAAAATTAATTATATAATCCTGTTGCTCCTAATCGTTATTCAAAATTCAGAAACTGTAAAATATGTAAAAAATTCCACTACATTTATAAAGAATAATAACAATAACAACTCTTTCATGGCAAAAAAATGCCATGGGCAAACATGAAAGATGAATAACAAAGTAGAAAAAAAAATTTTAGTAATAGCTGATTTTAACAATGGCTTGCTAAATTCCCGAAAATTGAATAATCTGTTCTTGTGAGCTGGAAAGAACCAACTCCAGCAAACTCATGGAGTTTTAACAACCCAAACGGAAGAAAATTCAGTCTCTAATTTTAATTTTTATTATGGTGGTTTTATGTTTAAGGACCATTTGCATTTCCTTTTCTGTAAAATACCTGTTCATGTTCTTTGTTCGTTTGTCTGCTAGGTTTTGTTCTTTCTCTTACTGAGTTCTAGGAACTCATTACATATTAAGGTGATTAGCTCTGGTCTGTGTTATGAATTGCGATGTTTTTAATTACATAAACTTATAATGAATACATTATAATAAAAGTGAAGAAACCAAAACCCAGAACTTCTGGCCCTGGCTGGTGTGGCTCAGTTGGTTGGCTGTCATCCCACAAAGCCAAATGTCACTGGTTCGATTCCCGATCAGGGCACATGCTTGTTGCAGTTTGGTCCCTGGTTGGGGAGCACATGAGAAGCAACAGATGGATGTTTCTCTCACACATCAGTGTTTCTTTTCCTCTGTTTCTCCTTCCCTTCCACTCTACCTAAAAATCAATGAATAAAGTCTTTAAAAAATAAAAAATAAATAAAACCCAGAACTTCTGACCAATAGACATATGAAAAGATGCCCAAACCATCACTAATTAGAGAAAAGAAAATTAAATCTACAATGAGATATCACCTCACATGTGTCAGAATAAATCAACAAACAACAAGTGCTGGAGAGGATGTGGAGAAAAGGGAACCCTAGTGCACTGTTGGTGGGAATGCAGACTGGTGCAGCCACTGTGGAAAACAGTATAGAATTTCCTCAGAAAGTATCCAGCCAGGTAATACGAAAAATAGAAACATTTACTGAAGAAGACACAAGATATAAGAAACATTGTACACAGGACAATAATGTCCCAGTCCCCTTCAAGTAGGCACTTAGGAACCTCACGTTGTCCTCCCAATCACCATCAGTTACTCTATTATATTTTCCTGAATCTTACTGATGGTCTGAAATCGCTTCCCTTTCAAAAGTGATTTTAGTTTGGGGAAAAGCCAAAATTAATGGGGCACTAAATCTAGGCTGTAGGGGGCTGAGTCACCTGGGTGATTTGATGTTTTACCAAAAAACTCTGCACAAGATGTGATGCATGAGTGAGTGCATTGTCATGATGAAGCTGCCAATCACCAGTTGCCCATAGCTGCATCCTCCTGAATCATCCGAATAGTTTCCACGGAGGAAAATGCAAGCTTAACACAAAATTTGATGCACATTCATTGCTCTACTTGCTTAGTCATTCTGAATGCAACAGCCACACAGTACACGTGCTCACTCAATGGCATCTACCACCCACTGACTAGTACAGTGAAGTTGCCATTGTTCACACATGCGCATTCCAGTCCACTCTCCTCGGCTGCCAGGCTACATCGCTGTTGTGCAAATGATTCTTGTTATATTAACAACGGTTGGACTTTTTCTGGACAGACCTCATCATATATCCAAAGAAACCTGAAATACTAATTCGAAAGAATACATGCACTCCTATGTTCACTGTAGTGTTATTTACAACAGCCAAGATTTGGAAGCAGCTCAAGTGCCCATCAGTAGATGAGTGGCTAAAAAAGCTGTGGTGTACATTTACACAGTGGAATTCTACTTAGCTGTAAGAAAAAAGAAGGAAATTTTTATCCTTTGCGACAGCATGGATGGACCTGGAGAACACTATGCTGAGTGAAATAAGCCAAACAAGGAGAAACAAATGCCACATGATTTCACTCATATGTGGAGTCTGAAGAACAAACTGAGCTAATGAGCAAAACAGAGACAGACTCATAGATAAAGAGCAGGATGACAGCTGATGGGAAGTGCGGGACAGGTTGGGGGGGCTGGGGTGGAGGGATTGAGCAAAAGAGAAAAAAAGAAAGAAATTCATGGACACAGCCAACAGTGTGGTGACTGCCCGGGGAGAGGGGACGGAGGGTAGCAGAGGGAAAAGGAACTATGAATGGTGCTGGGAGGAGGCTTGACTTGGAGTGGTGAACACACAATACAGGACACAGACGATGTGGTGTGGAATTGTGCACCTGAAACCTGTGTAATTTTGTTAACGAATGTCATCCCAATAAATTCAATAAAAACGGAAAAAATAAAATATAAGTAAATAAGTTGTAGCACTAAAGTAAATAAATAGATAAGCCCCAGAACTTCCTAATTACGCTACAACATCTCACTACTGCCTCTGCTGCTTACCTTTCTCATGTCTGTGTGTTGGAAATACACACAAAGGTGTGCCATTGCTCGATTCTTCCAAGCTCCACCTTCAGGGACCTCATGATGGTAGCTTGAAGTCAGCCTGAGTAGAAGTATTTACACCATGGGAATCAGCTGACACTCCAAATCACAGCTGTTTTTGTTTTTGTTTTGGGGATTTCGGGGGCTGGGGGGAGGTGGTTGTGAAACATAGACCAGCACATCGCTCCAGAAATCCCAAATATTACAACGTCAGGAAGGCCGGAAGGAACAGGCACCTCATTCACTGTGGATGCAAGGGCCCAGGCGTGGATGGGAATCTGTGGAGGACAACCGGACAACATGTGCCAAAATTAGGAGGAGAATTACGCCCAACGATTCTCCTTCTGAGAATCTGTCCTACAGCTCTGCCTGCGTGTGTGTGAAACGAGGGGAATGTGGGGTACCTGGCAGGGCTTGTAACAGCAAAACGCCCAGGTCGGCCAAGAGCCTTCTCCGGGACCGGTGAACGCAAACACAGTCATCTCCACATCGGTCGGCTACGCGGCCATGAGAAAAAAGAAGAAGTGTCAGATCTCCAAGGCATGGTAAGTGGGAAAGCAGGGCACACGGCAGGAGGCCTCTTTTTATGCACAAGGGGGAAAACACAAGGAATCTTTGCCCATTTGTGTTTGCACGAAGGAACTCTGAGGGATAGATGGACTGGTACCCATAACAACTAGTTACCTGAGTCAGGAGGCGGTTATGGGCGGGTGGGATGAGAAACTTGTTTCTGTATACAGTTTTACCTAGTTTTGATTTTTAAATTATGTTATTATCTATTCAAAAATGTTTAATAAGCACATAGTCTTTTTGTGATGCGATTTACAATATATATCTCCATTGGTCTCCCTGATCTCAAAGCAAGCGACAGAGAGGATTCAGGCCCTGGTGGAGGCTGGGGCCGGAGGGCTCCTGCTGGCCCAGTGACAGCACATGTAGGGCCTCCTTTGGGACAGGGGATCCCCCTCCCCGAAGAGGGCCTCTCCCCCTCCCTGTGTGTCTGCCCGCAGCTCTAAGCGGTCACAGCTGAGACAGAAGCAACGCAGCCAGAGTCCTGGGAGAGCCCTGAATCTCGACACTCTGGCAGAGCTCAGGCCCGGACCCACTTTCGCAGGCACATGTTATCTCTCCCCATCAGAGCCTGGTCTCCACCCTGGGGTCCCCGAGGGAGGCGCAGCGTGCCTGATGCTGACCGCACAATGCATGCTCATCTTTTTTTTATGAAACAAGTCTGAGTACCTGAGTTATGCATCTTATCAGAAACCATGTGCCGGCTGATTCTGAAATATTATCCCCTAGATGCATATATATTATGCCAAGAAACCATCAACTGGAAATTCCCTCGTGCTCCAGGGGCCGCAGCGTGGTTCCTGTCACCATGCAAGTCGTTCACATAAAACTCAAGACGTCTCAAATTTATCTTTAAATTTTACAAAATTTATTGATCTTTATAGCCATGAAAAGCAAGAGGACATATATTTAAGTTCATGCCTTTTATTACTGACCCAACAGAGCATGTGAAATGGCTCAGATTTATCATCACATTCCGTCGCCAGCATTTATGGCAACTTTTAAATATGTCATTCAACCTGGGACTTCTCACGGTTTGGGACACTTTGGGAGTTTACCCAGTGAGTCTGATTTCAGGATCAGAACAAATAAATGGTTTAAGTATTTTACAAATCACTGAGAATTTCAATATCCCTTGAGGAGATTTTGAACTGTGGGCCACAGAATCTTAGAGAAGGGCCAAGCACACCCCAAATTTATGTCTCTTTCCATGTGGGAATAAAAGGCCAAGCTCCCTCTGCCAAAGAGAGGTTCCCATGCTAGTGGGGGAGGGGACAGTGCGGGTAGGGAGACAGCTCTGCTTTGTCAGGGACTTTTAAGAAAATAGTGTTTAATTGTGCCTCCATTTGCCAAAGAGAAAGTTATTACTGATAAATGGGAAAGGAAGTTTTGGTTTCTATTAAAAGGCCCTTTACTGCTGTTTATCATTAAGCAAGTAGGAAGGGAACAGTCATCACTGTGCATGGCATCAGCCTCCGTTCCTTATAACAGCAGATGATTTTAACATACTGGCCCTTACAGAAGAAGACAAGCACCCACAGGTGTCAAACCCAGCAGGTTCTAATAGGATGTGTGAGGCATTTGAGGCTGGGTGGAGTCTCCCTCGCCCTTTGCTCCTTCAGGTCTGCGCATCCAGCCAGGCCCTGCCTGAGTCCTGGGTCATGTTTCGTGTGTGCCCCCTTTCTTCTCCTCACCCTGGGCTCAGTGCACTCTGCCACCTATCCTGTCATCCTTTCCTTCAACTTCGTTTGTGATATCACCTCCAAGCTCAACTACAATAACTCGTAGGCTCCTTGGACCCAGAAGACAAAGTTGAAACCTGTCTGTGAGGCAGGAATCCCCTCTGTGTGTGCCTCCAATCTTACACCCATGGCAAGGGTTCCGTTCCAAGCAGCCCAAATGAGCCCAAGCACACAGCTGCCTCTGTACTTTGCATGTAACAGTTCCACAGAGGTCTCCCCACCTGTCAAGAATGGAACCCCAGCCCTCAAGGGATGAGACTGCCCTCTCCCCTGGAACCCCTGGGGCATGCGCACAGCCAGCGTCTCCTGCTCCGTCCTGCACTGCTCGCTTTGGACACGCAGCCTCGCTGCGTGTCCTTGGGCTGTGTGTGGTATCGCTCCCGCAGGATTGCACACCTGAGGGCGGACACCATGTCCCACACATAAGCATCCTCCCTGGTACCTAGCCCAATGCTTATGAAGAGTAGGTACTGAATAGACAGGTTTTGAACAGAACTAAATTTATCTGCAAAAATAATCAGGCTATAAGGTAGAAAAAAATGATGTCAACTCACTGACTTCATAGAGTTCTGTGGACAGTTTATACGTGGAAATTTTTAGGTCACGCCAGTGTCCACCTCCCTCATGGTCTGGTGGCGAGCTGCTCAGGAGGACATGCCCGGCAACATCTGTCGGAGAGGTGTCACGGCTCTAGAAGTGACTGCTCCCTCACTTGTGCCTCGAACAGCACCTTTGTGCCTCCTTCCCTGTAACACATGTAACAGGAGACACTGAGCAGGGTCTCCACAGTGTTACGTCTCTGAGGCCCAGGACACCCGCACACAGAGCAGGAGCCCAGGAAACACGTGAGGTGGGCAGACAGCAGGCCAGCCTCCTCTTTTTGGAGTGAAACTGGCTCAATCCTATGGGCCAATGAGAATCCACAGGCATTTGGGTTTCCAAACCCGTCAGTAGCATTGGAAAACACCCTGTCTCTTTCAGGCACAGTTGTTTTGTTTCTGCTCTGGTTCTGAGAGAATCCTCTAGTAGCCAGATTCAAAACTCACCATCTGCATCACTGTCTGCTGCATACTGAGAAGGCCAGCCCTTTTGGGGCAGACAAGCAAAGCCTCTTTCTTAGTCTGTTGGGCTGCTATAACAAAATACCACAGACTGAGTGGCTTAAAGAATAGACATTTATTTCTCACAGTTTCGGAGGCCGGAAGTCCAAAATCAAGGTGGTGGCAGGTGTTTGGTGAGAGCCCCCTTCTTGGCTTGCAGATGGCCGCCTTCTGTCTGTGTCCTTACATCGAGGAGAGAGCCAGCTCTAGCCTCTTTCTCCTCTTATAAGATGCCCCAGTCCCATGACCTCAGCTAAACCTAACCACCTTCCAGTGGCCCCACCTCCAAACATCAGCACATGGGGGTTGGGCCTCCAGCGAGTGCAGTCTGCAGAGACACACACATCGGTCCGTAACATCCATCTTCAGCTCTGCGGTTCCCCTCCACCTGTCACTGGAGCTTTGCGGTGGAGATGCAGCCTTACAGAGCAAGCTGAAAATAAGTCGGAAGGGCATCTCCCCTTTCGTCTGTAAGGGGACAGCAAGCCCATGAGCATGCTCCAGGGCTCCTGTTTGGTGACCGTGAAAGCTCCTGGCAGTGGGTACCAGAGGCTCAGACCAAAGCACACACTTCCCATCAGAGTAGCAGGTGGTCTGTTCACCAGGAAAAAAATGAGAGACATGTAAGGAAACACAAGAAGGAAAGAAACCGTAAGAGAAAAGGCTGCTATTAAAAATAAATTCTCTACAATGTGACCTCAAGAAGTGACAGAGAAAGGCCTTTGCAAGGGTCCTCAGATAGCCCAAGATTGTGTCTTCAAATAGGAGATGGTCATGGACATGAAAGGGTCAACCAGGCGTCCTTCTAAGGTGCCCACTGTTCTAGATATGACATGTTCAGATCATCTCTTGTATGAGTTTACTAGGAACTTGGTCCTAACAGAGTTCCACAAACTGGATGGTGTAAATGACAAAACCTTACCATCTCCCAGCTCTGGAGGCTAGAAATCCCAGATCAGGTGAGGCAGGGGTGGCTCCTTCTGAGGTCATGAGGGAGAATCAGTACCAGCTCGGCTAGCTTCTTGTGGTTTGCTGGTGTCTTCGGTGTGTCTTTGCTTGCACAGCATCTCCACAGCCTGCCTTCATTCGCCGTCACAGTCGGTTCCCCTTGGGTGCATGTCTGTGTCCATGTTTCCCCTTTTTGTAAAGATGCCAGTCATGTTGGGTTAGGGGCCCACCCCACTTCCAGTATAACCTTGTCTTAACTAATTGCGTCTGCAACTGTTATTTCTAAATAAGGTCACATTCTGAGGCACTGGGGGTGAGGACTTCAACACGGAAATTTTGGTGGAGGGACACATTTCAACCCGTAGCATTGTGCGCCTGGCTCTGGATTAGCCCCGGAGACAAAGAAGCAATAAGACCTGGCCTGGGAATGAAGCGGCTCACTGTGGGGAAACTGAGTCCTCATCCACTGCTGTTCCCAGTTGTGACCATGTCAAAAAAGACACACGACCAGTGCAAATCCAGATGCCAGGACCTACAGATCTACCTGTGCACACCGGGATAACACCTTCGCAACAGGCAAATGAGTAGAATTTGGGGAGATTTCCAGATTCTGCAGGTCTAAGAGGCGTGTAAACCCTAGATTCCAGCAGCACAGGGAAGGGAGGTGTGCAGGGGACCCCATCTTTTCACCACAGTGAGCGATGCTCTAGCGAAGGCTGGAACACGGGCGAGAGGACCACTGCTCCAGCTGCAGGAGGCAGGCTCTCAGGTGAAGCTGGGGAGACAATGCTGGAGCTGGTTCCTGAAAAGGGGCAGGATTTTCCAGGGGGCACAGGATGGCACTAGCCAGCCGAAGGACCAGCAGAGCAGACACATGCAGAAAGGCAGGTCCCGGGCGTGTTTCCGAGAACCTTGGTTTTGCCCGTTGTTTAGACACTTTCTTGTCACTGACTTGGTGTCTGTGGGAAGTGAAAGTGTACAATACAGTGGTTTCAGAAATAGGTGTTTATGCACCTAAAAAGTTTTGAAAACTCCTTGATTAGGCTAGCAGACAATTTTAAGAGTTGAAACAAAATTTAAGTAAGATAATGTAACTAAGTTTCTTAACTTCTGATCATTTCAAAGAAACCCCAAAAGCACCGAAAAGTCTGTTTATTTTTACTAATATATTCTGGAACTTTCTAAAGGACCCAAACTTAAAAACAACAAGGTCTAAAATGTAATGTATTATCTAAAACTCAAAACCCTCTCTCTTCGTCCTCCCTATAAGTAGATACGGCGAGACTTCTCGAGATGTTAAGTGGGCTCTTCCTCTCCGCGGTGTGTTCTCCCCTGTAACAGGGTCACTCCCTGGGCCCTGCTTCTGTCAAAGGCAACTTAGCAGAGAGCAGAGGAAACAGAAGTATCTCCCTTCACCCCCGAGTGCCAAGCTGCTCCCTGGGATGAGACCAGGGTCAGGGGAATGTGTGGCCTCTCAGAGCAAGTCTTTGGCCCCAGCTGCACAGCGGACTCCTGATTGGGGTGGAGGGACATGCAGAGGGCTAGGGGTCTTGGGAAGGGCCTGTGCCCCAAAGTGTGTGCCATGCCCATTTCATGCAATTTGGGGATCAATGAACAGAAGGATACCCTCTTCTTATAAGGATACCCTCTTCTTATGAGGACACCAGTCAGACTAAATCAAGGCCCACCCTAAACCCTCATTTTAACTTCATCCCCTCCCAAAGACCTTACTCTTCAAATAAGACCCCATTCTGAGGTACAGGGATCAGGGCTTCAACATATGAACTTGGTGGTGGAGGGGACACAATTCAGCTCATAACAGGTGCTCATAGTTAGAGATCAAAATTGTTACATTTCCTTTGCACTTTTCTCTTTTTCTCATTGAACTTTTCTTTCAGTAAACATGCATTACTACAAAGTTGATTTAAAAGAAAAACTAGGGCACCACGAAAGTTCTTTGTGTACAAAACACACATGAGAACATGTAGGCCAGAGCACCAGGAAGGGCTTGCCTTGGTCCTCATCTGATCACTCTCCTGAGGGGACTCCTGACATCACCATTCCCAGTAAGGAAGGAGGCAGGAAGAAGACAAGGTTGGTAGGCATCCTCTGTGTGATGGGGTCAGTGCAGGGCAGAATCCGCAGGTGATCGGGTGAAAGCTATCATCTTCTCCCCCTGGGGCGCTGAATAGCAGGACCTCATTGGTCATCATCTGTCTCTACACTCAAGACACTGCTGCTCTGTCCCACCCCTGCCTGCAAGGTCAGCAGAGCTGGGGCCCCAGGGCCCCACACGGTGCCCACCTGAGCAGTCCAAGAGCCCTGGGGTGATCCTGGCACAGCTGCCAGCGCTGGTCAGAGCAGCCTCACTGGGGTGCGTGGCAGCTGGGAGGCATATGCACAAAGGCTTGCAGCTAGAGCAAAAATCAGCCCCAGCTCAGGCCAAATGGCACACGGGCCAGCTCTGGACTTTGGTCTCACAGGGAAACAAAGGGACTCTCATGTTGTCCAACTTAAAAGTGAATCCACAAGCATTGCCTCTGCCGATAAGCCTAACATCTAAGACAGTTGGATTCACACTCTGGTTAAAGAGATTTCCCTCCGCTCCCATTTTCATTGTAAAAACACTTTGACTAGAAAAAGAAAACTCGTCATAATCTCTCTATTCCACACAATTTTTTTCCCTTTTTTCTTTCTGGTTTGTTCATTTGTAAGTGCACTATCTATGTACTAAGGGATTTAAACAACAGGTCAGGAAGATAGAAGAAATGACATTGAAGACTTTCTTTTTTTAAAAAAGTGTTTTTCTTTTTTTTCTTTTAGATTTTACTTATTTAGTTTTGGAGAGAGGGGAAGGGGAGGAGAAAGAGGGAGAGAAACATCAATGTGTGGTTGCCCCTCATATGTCACCCACTGGGGACCTGACCTGCAACCCAGGCATGTGCCCTGACTGGGAATCGAACCGGCGACCCGTTGGTTCTCAGGCCGGCACTCAATCCACTGAGCCACACCAGCCAGAGCTGAAGCCTTTCTTTCTTAACAGAAAATAAACTTGCAGCCCTCCCTCCTCTCAGCACACACACGTCATGCTCTGAGTATTTTGTAGCCTTATCCAAAGATCGAAACAACACCAGCCTTGATAGTAAGTCCGAAAGAGCCCCTGAGGAAAAAGGAAAAGGGCTCCGAGCGAGGGAAATATAAGCCACGAAACCCTCACTGAGAGCAATCTGGCACCAGGTATTATATTTAAAGCCTGATCTCTTTTGTACTCTGTGACCTAGTAATTCTAGTAATTCAGCTTTTAGATATATTTCATAAGGAAGCAAGGATGTAGAAGAACTTATGATTCCAAAAGTTTACACAGCCTTGTCTGTGACAGTTAAGAGCGGGAAGCACCTGACATCTAACTGTGGAGAAAATCATTAGATCCACGAGCCGCACCCTGAACAGAGGCGAATGTGCGCATGCTCGCAAATGGGCGGGAAGGCTGCCCAGCACACTCACCGGGGCCTGCAGGGGACCACGGGAACGTCAGCACCCTGGGTTCCTGCCCAGCCTGCGGCACCCAGATTGTGGAGAGGGAGGCTCAGTGGCCAGCCCCACAGTTTCAAATCCCACGCAGGCAGCATTCCCACCTCCACCCTTGGAATGTGGGTCGGAATCCCGAGCCCTGGGTGCATGAACCACAGAAGACGCCAAGCAGGGGCCTCCAGCTGGGGGCCTGAACAGAGTCTTTGCCCTGGGAACACAGGAGGTTGATTCGAGAGGCCCCAAGTCCTAGAACTGGGGTGCTAGAGGGGGATCCGAAGAAAACAGGCTCGGGTTTGGAAGCAGACACTGCTCATCACGCCTGGCTGTCAGAGGGATGGGGACTGAGCTCACAGGCAGGAAGGGGCACTCCGTTTCACCTGGCCACAGCCCGTGTGTTTTTACAGTTGACGAGGGAGGCAAGAGATGACTTCCTGCCTGTTGCAGATGGAAAGCCTGCTGGTGCCAACCACATGGAAGAGGCTTCCTGTCCCCCCTCGAGGAGAGGCCCACCGAGGTGGACACTGGCCCTGCGAGGCAGTGAGCTCAGTGTCAGCAGCCCCTCTGCCCTGCTGACCCCAAGCTTCCCCTCCATGGTCAGCTCTCCACTTCCCCTTCACCCTGAAAAAATACATTTGTTCATAGACTGTCACTCTGACATCCTCTTGTCACATTTGTGCCATTGTTTTGACAATCTGTCCCCAGGGTTTCCTTTCACATCCACTGGAGCCGGGGCATCTCTCCAGAGGGCACCTGGGTGTGACAGCCTACCTTGAAGCAGGAAAGTGGCTCCGGAACAAAGCAATGTCGTTTTCCTGTGAACCGATTTCCTGGGCCCGTCTGGACCGCCCGGTCAAGCATCTATTTGTGGACAGAATTCCTCCTGCAGGCCAGGCCCAGAGACAGCAATGGCAGGCCTGCTCCTCCTCCTTCCCTCTCTCCTTCCCCCTTTCCCCTTTCTCTCCTTTCATTTTCTTCCTCTTCCTCCTCTTCTCCATCAAAGAGACCAGACAGAAATAAAGCTCAAAGATCCCGCAGGTGCTCTGAATGCCGAGCAGGGGTCCTGCAGGAACACAGGCCCCCACACCTCCACATGACGTCACCAAGGCACAGTCACCCTCCCTGAGGGAAAAAGAAAGAAGGGACGGAGGGAACAATTACTGAGTACCACTGAGTGCCGGGTGCGCCCCGGGCCTGTAAGACAGGCAGCATAGGGGAGGTTGGCACAGGGGCCGGGGAGGTCTGCACCCGCAGGACTGCAGCTCAGCTCTCCGCTCCCCGCCAGCACAAGCTATGACGTAAAAAGCCCCCAAAGAGGCTTTTTCATTTTTAAACCAGCGACTTTTGCTAAAAGGCCACAATAAAAAGAACCAACATAAATACACTAAGAGAATGAATGATATACAACTGTGCACCATGATACAATGAATGAACCCTACTGCATGGGAGTGGGGGGCCTGGCTCCTGCCAGCCCAGAAGAGCTGACTGAAACACTCTGGGATTTCACAAGTTGATGGTTGAACCTTCCATTGGTTGAAATCTACCATGGCGGGAGTAGTTATACCACTGAAATTAGCAAACACTACAAATAGGGCCTTTCTTTTTTCCTTTTGCTTTTTAAAAATTTTTTTAGTTTTATTATTTTTTATTGCATTTTTCCCATTACCATTTAGTCCCCTATACTCCTCTCCCGCCCCCTGCTATCACCACACTGTTGTCCACATCCATGAGTCCTTTCTCCTTTTTGCTCAGTCCCTCCACTCCCTAACCTCCCTCCCCTCTTAGCTGTCATCCTGCTCTCCATCTATGAGTCTGTTTCTATTTTGCTTGTTAGTTCAGTTTGTTCATTAGATTCCACATATGAGTGAAATCATATGGTGCTTATCTTTCTCTGACTGGCTTATTTCACTTAGCATAAAATTCTCCAGGTCCATCCATGCTGTCACAAAGGGCAAATTTTTCTTCTTTTTTATGGCTGAGTAGAATTCCATTGTTTAAATGTCCCATAGTTGTTTTACCCACTCATCTACTGATGGACTCTTGGGCTGCTTCCGTATCTTGGTGATTATAAATAACACTGCAATGAACGTAGGGGTTCTTATGTTCTTTCTGATTAGTGTTTTGGGTTTCTTTGAATATATTCCCAGAAGTGGGATTGCTGAGTCAAAAGGCAAATCCATTTTAAATTTTTTGAGGTATCTCCATACTACTTTCCACAGTGGCTGCACCAGTCTGCATTCCCACCAACAGTGCAAAAGGGTTTCCCTTTCTCCACATCCTCACCAGCACTTGTTGTTTGTTGATTTATTGATGGTAGCCATTCTGACAGGTGTGAGATGAATCTCATTGTGGTTTTACTTTGCATTTCTCTGATGATGAGTGATGCTAAGAATCTTTGCATATGTCTCTGGGCCCTCTGTATGTCCTCTTTGGAGAAGTGTCTGTTCAGGTCCTTTGCCCATTTTTTAATTGCGTTGTTCATTTTTTTCTGGAGTTTTGCAAGTTTTTTATAAATTTTGGATGTTAACTCCTTATCAGATGTATTGGTGAATATGTTCTCCCATTCTGTGGGTTGTCTTTTTACTTTGCTGATGGTCTCCTTTGCTGTGCAAAAACTTTTTAGTTTGATGTTGTCTCATTTGTTTATTTTTTCTTTTGTTTCCCTTGCCTGAGGAGATATGTCTGATAAAATATTGCTATGAACTATGTCTGAGATTTTGCTGCCTGTTTTCTTCTAGGATTTTTATGGTGTCAGGTCTAATATTTAAGTCTTGAATTCATTTTGAATTTATTCTTGTGTGTGGTATAAGAAGGTGGTCTAGTTTCATTTTTCTGCACATATCTGTCCAATTTTACCAACAACATTTACTGAATAAACTACCTTTAGCCTGTTGTATGTGTTTGCTTCCTCTGGTGAGTAGAATGGACTATAAAGATGTGGGTTTATGACTGGGCTCTCTACTATTTTTCTTTTTTTCCCGAGATCCAATTTACTAGCACACCACTATATGGACCTTACAGATGCTGAGTGGAAGTGACCAGACATAACAGAGGACCCATTGTTCCCATTTATAAGGAGTTCAGGAACAGGCAGAGCTAAAGCATGGTGATGGAAGTCGAGCAGCAGTCACAGAGGTCTGGCGAAGGCATGGGGAGAGCTGGCGTGTTTTGTGTCTTGACCTTGGTGGCATGTGGGTGTGCGCAGGAGTGCTTGTCCATGCGGCCTCATACTTGTGAAGGAGCAATTTTCAGACCCAGCCTCACAGCACCCCCCACACAGCTTGGTGGGGGGATGGGGGCCAAAGCGAGGAGAGGTCTGATTGAGTCTTTAAAAGAAATCAGATGAGGCCTCACACACGAGACACTCCAAGAGCTGGGCTCAGGAGTGAGGTTCCAGCTTTGCCAGCTTGGGCCAATTCCTTGGGCCTCAGTTTCCCCATCTGTTAAATGGAAATAACAGTAAAACCTACTTGTAGGGTGACTAAGGAGGCTAAATAGGTCTAATAGTGCCTCAAACACAGTAAATATTCAATACATTGGCTATGATGTGTTTATATTTTTATTATTAATCAGTCCCAGGAGTGGGAAGAAGACAAGGGAAAGAGCAGAAGAGGGAGCGTTAATATTTGTGAAACAGTCTGTGAAGGGGAGCACACCACTCCCCACACAGTGTGTGGCTTTGTCCACAGCTGGCTCAGCTCCCTGCCAACTCTGACAATATAGTGTCTGCAGTGGGTTCGAGTGGGCCTGGGCCAAAATACCCCAACCTGGAACAAGTTTGGTTCTGAAGCAGGCCAGGGACAGGGTCCAGCCTAGGTGCACATGGAGGAATTCACACAGCTAAGCCCACAGCAGGCTCCCCGTGCAGCTCTTGAGGAGTCATACCAATCTGGAAGGACAAGAACGTCTGAGGAGGCTTAAAAAGGAAGCGTGTGGAGAAAACATAACCCCTGAAAATCGTGGCATTCCCTTTCCTTCAGAGGGGCCGCGGTGGACTAGTGTGCTTCACGCTGTGACCGCAGCACGATTCTCACTGGGCCTACCAGTAACCCACCTCGCTCTGCGTCAGACTTACTCGGGGCTCAGAGGGAATCGCAGACTCTCAGAGGTAAAAGGGACCCAGAGGGCCATCTCATGCAGTTACCCACTGGGTGCCGAAATTTTCAAACAACTTCGCTAGCCCAGGAGGTGGCCACCAACGTTTGCAACATTTGCACACTTCCAGTAAAGGGAGCCCACGGTTCCACGGGGCAGCCTGTGGCATCCGTGCCCAACTCTAAAAACACCACGTGCTGAAGGGCAATGGGTGTGCTGTGGCCTCAGAGCTGCCCAGAAACATCGGAAAAATACCCCTTCCCTGATGTTTCTGTCACTGGCGCACACACTCTCCCCGAGCCCCACTCTCCTCTTTTCTCGGCTCAGCAATGCCCTTGGAGGGTATCACCTCCATTTCTTCCACCTGTACCAGGCTTTCCAATTTGTCTCACATTTTTAGTCTTGTTTCTGTATTCTTAACAGCTACAAAACTACAAATCAGAGACTAAAGGGCATTATTTCCTCAAAACTATTTTTGTCTTTAACAAGAATTTTTGCTTGATCCTTGGCATTCAGATCTTTTGTTAACCACCTCTGCCCGCATTTCCAGCTGAGTCTCTCGACGCCGCTCCACAGCAGTTCTCCATCAGCAGTAATGGTTTCTCTTCCTTCGCCGCCGGGTGTGCAGTTCCCTCTCCCCCAGCCTTGCCCCCAGACTCTCAGGCCAGATGCCACTGCTCACCTCTGCACTGCAGCTGCCCAACATCTGTGCCCATACCCTCCCCACCAGGGAGCTCCTCCCAGCGAGGTCTCTCCAGGACTGTCTCTTCCCTCCATTACAGAACCCGTCCCTCTGTCACTGAAACCATTTCTTTGCATATCTTGTCCCCACTAGACAGTGGATTCTTGCATCATCACCGCCTCTTCTTTTCCATCTCCTAGCACTGCCATTCCGCCACCTGGCAGACCTGCCATTTTCACTGAATGATTGTTTTTGTCTGAAAACCAAGTCAGCCAAGTATGTGTTTGCCATGAATTAGCTGGTGGTGTTTCTTTAAGAAATGTCAAGAGTACGTTTCCTGATATAAATCACAGTTTGTGTAGAAATAGTAGTTTTGTTAAGCAATGTGTTCAGATGCTAATCTTACTTAAGCCCACTAGATTAAGGGATTTCTCAACATGGATTTCAGAGAAAAATGCTACAGTGAGGGTTCTGGCTACAAGATTTGCTCCCAAAAGCTAGTCACACTTGTAAAGCACTGTCTCGTTGGTGCGTGGTACACAGAGCACAGCCGCGCTAGTGACGCTTCTATTGTGTTGGAGGGTGATCACGTTCCCAAGTTAATAATCCACCCGGCTGGGACCTGTCATAAGTTAGCTAAAATGAGCAAGTTTCTTATGATTAAAACTGTAACACCAGCACTTCAGCTATTGGAAAGATAAAGTACCTGTACTTTTCCTGTCCCTTCTGCTAAGTTCAACTGAAAGTCCTGGACACGAAATATGATGATAGGTAGATAGATAGAGGTTCTGAAAGGCGAAGAGAAAGCAGACAGGCTGGGGAACTCAGAACCCAAGTAACAAAACAATAATGAGTTCACTGAGTTAAGTTTTGTCTTATGTATTCCCAACTTGGAGCTGAAGAAGCCAGCAAACTGGAAACACCAGTGGGCATAGGCAAAAATAACCCCAACAAGAGCCTTCCCTGTCCAGCGAAAGGACAGAAAAAGAACATTCAGAAAGACAGGAAACTTTCGGCTACCCTACTCCAACCAAATACCCTAGGAAAAACTGTGGCCCCACCCCTACCCACACAGCAAAGGCAAAATGGAGCTCAGACTGCTGCACTTCACAGCCTGTAAGGAGGTGCCCTGTCCACCTGTCGGGCGGTATCAGGAAAGGTTGAGTCAAAAGCTGGAACTTCCATCCTCACCCACAGTAAGAAGCACCTCCTGCCACAACGTAGTGTCAGTGGAGACCACCTGGGAGCCTAGACTTCCGGCCCAATGCTGCATCAGTGAGGCCTCCCACTCCCGGCTGCGGCAGGCTCAACGGAGAGTGAAGTCGGGGTCTTCAGAACAGCCCAGCAATAACAAGGCCCCTGCCTCCCACAGCCCCAAGAGGTGTCCCCTGAGGCCACGCGAGGAGCAGCAACGAGCCACTGCTACCCTGCTCAGTAGAGAGGCATCAGCAAGCACCAACACAGGTGTCAGAGAGGTTGGAACAATCCGACAAAGATTTGAAAGCAGACACCATAAATATGCTTCAACAAGCAATTACAAATGCCCTCGAAACCAATGAAAAAAATAGAAACTCTCAGCAAATAAATTAAAAGCCTCAGCAAGAAAAGAGATTTTTTAAAAGAACCGACCAGAAATTTTAGGGCTGAAAAGCAAACTAGCTGGGATAAAAAGCTCCTTGGAAGGACTCGACAGCAGAACGGAGGGGAAAGAGCCAGTGAGCTACAAGGCAGAACAAGCGGACTCACTGCCCCTGCCTAACGGAGAGAACGCAGACTAAAACTCATCAGCTCCCACGCATGTGTGATGCTCACTCTGTGCAAGACACTGCCCCCGCCTCTCACAGCTGACCAGGCGGGGCCAGACCCTCATGGGCTTCGCTGGCCGCCTGGACCGTGAGCACGGGCTGCCCCTGCGACAAGGCTGTGTGGGTGTCTCGGTGGTAGCCTTTGGGGAAGATATGAGTTTCACAAAAGTGAATATTCCTTTAATCTAAAGTTTCAAAGTCACTTTTATTTCAGTCACATGGGATAGACATTTTTCTGGACGGACTGCATAGTCACAACACGGACCAAAAGCTGGGCTCCTCTTGCTGCCCTCCACGCTCTGCCACAGTCCTGCCGCCTGCCCCCGGCTCGCAGACCGTCTCTCTCCTGCCTGGCTATTGTGGCCTCCTCTCTCCCGCCTCACGGCCAGCCTGCCAGCTGTCACTCCCGCTTCAGGTCGCTACTTTTGGAAGGCTCCTCATTTCAATCCCTCTAATTTACTAAGGGTCAAGGAAACACACGGCCAAGACTGTTTTTATTGTATCTAAATTCGGAGTAAATGGACTATGAAGGAGCACCTAGCAGCCATGCGTTACAAGCCAGAGCCTGGGCACTCAGACTTTTGATCCCATTCTGGCAGTTTGGTGGCTGGTTTTACTATAATCTTATTTTTGGCTATGTTCCAGACAACCAAGTCTCCTAGAAATGTGGCCTCCAGATAAATGAAACATTTTTGCACTTGTTGTGTGACGGCCCCCACCCCCCGCCCTGCACCACACCCAACAGTTTCAACCTCATGACACGAACCCGGTGAGTCCTTGTCGGGTAAAAAGCACCAAAGCGAAGATCCTTGTCTCTACTCTTCTATACACTGAAAGGACATTTGACAACACTCCAGAAGAACTTGTTTCTGTGCCAAAATCCAACACGAGACGTTTCAACCCAAAATAAAGTCTGACAATGCCTCTCTCTCACAGCTCTTCTACAAGAAAATAGCAGGGAACCGAAAGGGGGTTTTCAGCTGAGCTTTGTTGCGAATGAAATCCCATTATAATTAGCATGAACTGTACTGGATAACGCCACTTCCAAAACGTAGAGCACTGCTCCCCGACCCAGGTTTTAATGATGAGGTTCAGCGCCAGGATCCCTGGGAAGGACATCTGGGAGGCAGCACCACAGGCCCTGGAGTTGGGCCCAGCTGGTAAATGGACATATATGACATTCGGGACAAAAACAGCAGACGGCCCAATACTTCCAAACTCACTCGTTTGGACTCAAGATGATTTCCTATTAACAGCACACGCCAGGGGACTAGACAAGCCACTCTTTCTCTTGCTCCTGTCTCCCTGGCGCACAATAAAAAGCGTTACCTGGACGACTCAGCACCCCTGCAAACACACTAACTCATTCTGAGGCCTCCTGTTTCCACCTTGCTGCTTCGCCATGTGGGCAATTACGTCACCTGAGGCCCTGCTTCCCTTCTCAGGCTCGGCCCGTCTCTCTCCCCAGAGCCCTGAGAAGAGACGCATTGTAAGGGAATGGGCCTCAGGAGCCGTTGTGTCCGGGGACAGCACCCTCCACGACAATGTGGCCTGGTGCCCACCTGAGCACTGATTTTGGTCCAGCAGCTCGTGCACCTGGCTCTGCATGAGAGGTTCCCGAACAGGAACACCCTCGTGGACACTGTCTTCTTGACCAGCTCTCAGGACTCCAAACAACCTCTTAATGGTGCCCCCACATCTGACCAGCCCCACCCAACCCCTCCACCTCACACCTGCCAAATGGGTCTTTCTGAATCCCAAAATGAAGGCAGCCGCATCGCCCCTGTTCAGAACCTCCTGGGGACTCTCAGCCTCACTGCCAGGAATGGGGGCTGGACCTACCATCTACCTCAAAGCTTCACTGCTGCAATCCTCTCCCTCATATACTGCTCAGAAAATGCCCGTTCACCTCTCATGGCTCAATGAACACTCATATCCTCTATAAAACCTTTCTCAACCAGTCTATCCATGTTTCCACCTCAGCAAGCAGAAGCGACACCCTCTGTATCGTATGTTCTTCGGGTACTACTATAACCTTCTCTATTGATGGAAAGCCCTAGTGAGGCAGGACCTCTGCAAATTATCTTTGCATGCCCTGATTTACACCTAAGTACCTAGCACACCCAACAAATGTCTGAAAACTGAATGAATGCATCCTTCAGCTGGCAAAAAGCATTCCTGGAATAAAGGATACATTAAAAAGAAAAGTTTGAGCCCAAGAGAAGTTTGTGCAGTGGGGCAGCCTGCCAGGTCCTCCAAAGTACAGATGAATGCAACTCCATAGAGGCCCACCATGTGAGTGCCAGCCACGCAGAGGGTGCTTGTAGCCAGCAAAGACCAGGGGGCGAGGCCCAGAGCCGTGGCCAGCTTTTTTTCCAAACTGCCCTAGCACAGGAAATAGGAGGCTAGAAGAGGCAGAAGGCAGAAAAGGAAAAGAGTGGACTTTATTAGCACCCCTGCCCACGGATGGCCCCCAGAGACTGAGCCAGGCCTGTAGTACAGACGGGGACCCAATAGACAGGGCTTTAACAGCTGGCTCTCTTTCTTGCTCCCTCTCTCCTGGGTTCTTAGGCTCTCACTTCCCTTTTCAAACTTACAGCAGGAAGGGATCTGAGAAGACACTGGTCAGAGCACACATGCCTTCCTTTGCTCTCATCCCAAATCTCTAGAGATGACAATAAAGCATGCTGTATAAAATAAAAGAATCTCTAACTGAGATAGATAACCACAAAGGCATGCTCAGAGGACCAGGAGCTTACAAGACCCATGGCAGGTGAGATCAGATGGATGCAGAACCCACATCCAGAGACTGCCTATCCTGTCCCACCACTCCCTCGTCACTAGAACGTAGCAAAGGACATGTGCATTTAGACAATCCCCAAGAAAAAACTGAAAACACATCTACAAGAGGAACATATTAAAGAAAATGATCATCAGGAAAGAAGCATCAAACTCATAAAAGGGAAGAATAAATTGTCCAGAAAAAGAATCTGCAGGAAACAGAAAGAAACCTAAAAATAAGCATAGTTAATTTTATACCAATCAAAATAGAAATTTTTAAATTTTTAATCAAAAAGCACTAAAAAGAGGACAAGTAAAATCTTCCAGGTATAAGAGAAGACAGGCTTCATAAAGAAGGAGATGGAAGAGAAGGAGAAAAAGGGGAAGGGGTGGGGGGGGAAGAGGGAGAAGAAAACGGAGCTGAATATCTGTACCCACCAAACTACTGTTTAACTGTGGGAGGGGGGGGATTCAGTTACGCCGCAGTAAGTTGAATCATTGTTCCCCGGTCTTCTGTCTCCTCCCTAGGCTATGAAATTTTAAAACGCCTCCTAGCAGACAAAGAGGAATATACTCCCCCACCCTAATGGCTACAGGCTTGGCCATGTGACTTGCTTAAGCCAATGATAAGTGAGCAAAAACCTGCGATGTTGTTGCATGGTTTGGCCCAGCCTCTTTAGCTCCGGTGATTCTCCATGAGAAGAACATGCCCCAGGGAGCTGCTCCTCCCAGAACGAGACACACGGAGCAGATCCAAATCTGGCTTACTGGTGAAGCCAAGCCCTGCCAAGCCTATCCAGGAGCAGCCAAACTCCAGCTGGCCAACAGACCCGCAAGCCAGTAAAACATATGTTTGTCATTGTGAACTACAGGACCCCTGATTCTTTGTTGTATAGCATCAATGCGGCAACGCCTGATTAACAGGAACGCAGAAAGTTTGCTATTCAGGCCCTTTCTCTGGAAGAATTACTAAAGGATAGTCTTCGGCAAATGCAGTACAGTCCAAAATACAGTGAGGGAATTTTAAAAAGTGATAAAGAATAAAATACATATTATACATAAATTGATGGTAAGAAAAAATGAACAATGATCTTGATGCTCATTCTAGATGACCTGAAAGTGACAGGAAGAGAGGGCAGAAAAAGGCATGTTCAGGTGTTCATCTTGTTCGGATGGGGTGGTAGGCGATGAGGAGTGCACGTGTAGTTAAGTCGACATCAGCAGGGGAGACTGGTGGCAACGTGTGAATTAAAGTTTTAAGGGTAATCAGAAAAATACGGAATTGAGATGTATTATTTTCAATCCATTAAAATTTAAAAAAAAAACCAATCACACGGCAAAAAATATTTTTTTAAGATTTGATTTATTTGTTTTAGAGAGAGGGGAAGGGAGAGAGAAAGAGAAGGGGAGAAACATTGATGTGTGAGTGATCGGTTGCTTCTCACTGCCCCAACCGGGCACCTGGCCTGCAACCCAGGCATGTGCCCTGACTGGGAATCGAACTGGCCACCTTTTGGTTTGCAGGCTGAGACTCAATCCACTGAGCCACACCAGCCAAGGCAGATTTTTTTCAATGAAAGAGGGAAGAAACCGGCAGCATTTTAGAGATAAACAGAACAACATGGCAGGAATAAATTCAAACATTGGTTATCACTAAAAATTCAAGGTTAAATCCTTCTGTAAAGGCAGAAATACTGAGATTACAAGATACTCCCAAAACAAAATAATGCAAAAAGGATAAAAAGAGCAGTTAAATAGCATAGTAGGCAAACACTAACAAATAGATACCAGAGCAATGTCACTCCCAGACAATAGAATTCAAAGATAAATGCATCAAAGAGGACAGAGAAAAACACATCTAATTAATAAAAAAGCAAAACCTATATTACAATTACCAACTCGATGCACCAAAATGTTTAACACAGAAACTGAGAGATAGTCAAGAAATGGACAAGTCCTCCTCACAAGGGACACTTTAACAGATCCCATCCAAAAATCAACAGGTTAAATAGACCCCCCAAAAGTGAGGATCAAGACGCTTTGAATGATTTCATAGAGAATTTTGTACCAATAAGCAGAAAATACACATCTATTTCAAACACACAAAACCCACAGGAAAAAAAATGGCCACAATTAAGCCTCAAAGAAAACCTCAAGAGGCTTGCAAGCAGGAATCTCACAGGGCATCTTTACTGAACAAAATTCCATAAAATATAAATTAATAGCAAAAGAAGAACTTCCGAGAACTTTAAAGCAACAGAAAAACTCAAGTGGAATAGTGAACTATTTTAAAACAAACATGGCTGAGCATATAAAAACCTGTGTGTTGCTGTCAGAGAGCTAATTCTGAAAAAAATTTTGTCTTTAATGCAAATATTAGAAAAAATTTTAAGTAAAAATGGAAGCACTAAGCATTCAACTCAAGAAGAAAAGAAAACCACAGAAAACAAATTAGTAAAGCAGAGAAAAATGCAGACTTAATAAATACAATAGCATAAGTAAATTAGTTGCTTAAAGAACCCAAAGAGATTTTTCTTGAAAACTAAATCAATAGCTAGATAAATAACTCTTTAACACTCTTGTAATTTAGTTGTATATGTGTATGCATGTGCATAAGTAAGTGAGTGTGAAATTGATGGGATTGCAAACCTGTGGGAAATTAAATAAATTCTGTCGGGATAATCAATAAAGTTTACTGGGACAAAATTAAGTTTCGATCCCTACCTCACACCATACACATAAAAATGAATTTCATATGAATCAAAGAACAAACATAAATCACACACTATGAAAGCCTCACAAGAAATATGTTAACATTTTTGTAAATTTAGGGTAAGTAGAAATAAAATGCAAACGTTATAAAGAAAAAGACTACATGTTTCAATTGTATACAACAAAATTCAGTTTCAAAACTGCAGAACGGAACAAAATATTTGCAACATGTGTATCAGTTAAACAATTTGCATCCAGGACTATAACAATTTAATAAGAAAAAAGCAACCACCTTTTTTAAAAAAAAACAGGAAGATGTGGATAGGCAATTTACATAAAGACAAATACAAACGGGGCAATAAACACGGGAAAGGATGCCAGCCTCACAGGTCTCTGCACTCACGACTGCCACCTCCGCCTGGCTGTGGGGAAGAGAGAGGACCAAGGAAAGCATAAAACCTTGTATTTGAACCCTTTACAAGATTTGCAAAGTAGCGATGGAGAAAAGAACTTGGGGTGCCAAAAGGAGGCATTATCCAAGGACGTCTCCCACCAAACTTTGAATAGTACATTTAAAGGGCCCCTTTGATCCACCACAAGCTGTGCCCCAAGTTTTCGGAAATTTGAAAGCAGCACAAACTTTTTTACGTTTCCATCCGCATCATGTACATGATTCCACTTTGCTTTCCTTTTTGGATGACACATTCCGAAGTGAGTCTTAGGTGTAATTATCCTAGAAAACTCACCCACACATAAATCGGACCACAAGGTTTTTCATGCAAAAAGCACCCAATCCTTCTTCCCAGGGTTGCAGCATGAAACCTAGCCCACGTCTTAGAAACCACAGACCCAGGCATGCCCGCAAAAACGCCGCTCCCTGGGGCCCCAGCCTGCTGAGCCCTGGCGTGGGAGTGCTCAACCATGTGAGCCACTAAGAGCTACACATAAGAAGCAGAATTCATAGCTGGCAATTAAGAGAACATCAGGGAACATGGACTAGGCCAGGGGAGCATGTGACAGTTATATCTACATTCCTAGCACATGGCACATGACATCTGAGGAAACAACAGCCTGTCCTAGAGACCAGCCCTCACCTTCAGAAAGTACTGCATTAAGCATCCTGTTTGTTTTTAATTATGGTAAAACACACATTATGTAAAATTTGCCATCTTGAACATTTTTATTTGTACTATTCAGTGGTGTTAAAGTACACTGACATTGTTGTTATACCATCTCCACCATCCACCTACAAAACCCTCTTCATCATCCCAAGTGAAAGTACATACCCAGGAAAGAGCAATTACCTACATCCCCGTCCCCAGCTCTTAGCAACCACCATGTCCTTCTGTCTCTATGAATCTGACCCCTCCACGTATCTCATGCAAGTGGAATCTTACAGAAGTTGTCCTTTGTGACTGCTTATGTCACTCATCATAATGTCCACAAGGTTCATCCACATTGTCGCATATGTCAGAATTTCCTCCCTTATTTCTACAGCAACAAATAAAGTATAGTTTATTCAACAAAATCAGAGCTCCACATACATGTAATATAATGATATAAAAGTCGGTGACTAGTCAAACACTTCAGGTTCACATTTAACACTTTTTCTACTATTTTTAATTGCATTAATTCTGTTAAAGAAAATCTTCTCCTTATGTCCCCATGATGGGTCTTTAGTCTCTCTCAGTGGTACCCAAATTATTCATAAGGATTGACTGGGCAAGGTTTTCAAATAGTTGCTCTTTTAAGTTGCTTTGCACAATGAGGTAGGACATACAGTCTAAAATACTTCCTGATACATCTTTCTTAAGAAAGAAAAAAAGCAATGTCAATGGTTAAAAAAATAAGTATTCTTTGAAGCAGCTGATAATACATTCACCACCAGCCTATACCCAAGAACCTGGCAACGGCAAGATGTGTGGCTTATGAAAGAAACCATAAACATGACTTTTTAATAAAATCTTAGCAACATTTGACCACACTTTTATCTCTTGAAAAATCCTCTCATTCTTCAGTATAAGTTTGTTCATTAAAAAGGAAAAAAGTCAGATTGTGGGAGATAATGATAACATTTGAAAATATTAAGATGCCAATGAACACATGTATAGTCTCCCAAGACTGTGCAGTTTCCATCTGTGGGTTTTGTCAAAGAGGAAACAGCTACAGGATGGACAGAGAGATCTTTACTGAGGAGAAGCAACAAACTTCTGCGTTTTGGCTCCAGGATGCTCAGCTAACAGGAGATGAACCACAGAAAGGCACTTACCTAGTTCATCTGGGTAGAAGAAAAGAAGATACCAATCCAGATATCGTGCAAGTTTTAAAAAGTCAGACATTTATGGCAATTTAAAATCTTGCCCTCCTCAGTGCACACCCAGCCAGTTCCTTCCCTGAATTGTCAGTCTCATGGACGCCACTTGAACTTCAGATATATCAGGCCCTCCTGCTGGCAGGCATCCCATTCACTCTTGGTTTCTGATGGTTGTATTTCACAGAAACAATAAGGAAAAGCAGGAGAGTAGCTCCTTGAGTAGCAGCCAGAAGGAAAAAGTAGCAGCCACTATTACCAGATTCTGTGTGGTTGCTCATCCACCCCATGGCCTTGATGGGTACCAGCACCAGCAGGCCCGAGCCCGTGAGGGACCCAGTGCCAGAGAAGAATAAGAACAAGCCCTTGATGGCACCCTGCATGGACTTGGGGGCCACCAAGTGCGCAAATTCCAGACCTGCTATACTTGCAAATATCTCACTGATGCCATCAGCACAAACTGTGGGACCTGGCACAGTGTAGGCAAATCCATGGCAAAATACACACATTTCCAGTGGTCTGGTTAAAGGTTTTCTCTTTCACAAGGTCCAGCCTTTTGCCTTCCAAAATGCCAGCAGGGAAGGCCAAACGCATGACAAAGAACATTCCAACAGGGTCCTTGTTAAAGGACAACCACAGTAAGCCATGTCTTCTCAAAATGGGATCAAGTAGCTTATCCTTTAAGGAACCCAGGAGGATGAGCCCTGCGTGGAACATGGTGAGCCAGGCTTCCAGAAACATACGAGCAGTAGCTGTAATACAGAGATCTCTGGAGTCCTCAGATAAAGACTCTAAAACATGAGCTGTCTGCATTTGAAAAATGTAACGTCCAGTAAGACATCAAAGCCAAAACAACAGGGATAATCTCAATGAGAGGCTCTGCATCTCCCACTTTGTCTCTCGTAAATGGCCTCCATGAGACACTTACACGAATCAAACAGACCTCGTTTGGAATTCTAGATCGCTGAAAGACTCCACTGCCATCAGCACTAGGTCTGCATTCTCCACCCACTTTTGGGAATGGCACAAATATGTCAAAATTTTGAACATATTGGTGAAGGCACTGCCACTGGGGGCTTGTGATGAAAAAGCTCTGGCCTCAGAGGAAGGTCAGGAAAGAGAAGCTGACGCAGGCAGTGGGGATGCTGTAGTCAGTCACAAAGCTCACGTTCTGCTGAATATAGGCAATGCCTCCTAGCTAGATGATTGCACATTAATCCACATTAATGCTCCAGTAAAATCAATTAAAGTACCCTCTTGTGGCTTCTGGACCTCAACCTTAAACTTGGTTGGCGCCAAAGGATGTGATGTTGGTCTTGATGCCCTCAGCACCCATACCCATGCCAACCATCAAGAGCACGTTGAGCACAGCAGGCACACAGTAGCAGGTGGCTGGGTGGGCATGCCAGGTCAGCAGTGCTGAGCAGCTGCGAGGCTTGAGGGTCACAGGGCCACCACAGAGAGTTGCATGTGAGATGGGTGTGGCCAGAAGCCAGAAGGCCAACAAGACCAGTATGTGGAGTGCCAAGCTCAGCAGGATGGTACGAGCCCTGCCAAGCCACACATTGGCCAGCCAGCCCATGAAGAGCTGTAGCCCAGTGGTGCGCTGTTCAGGAACAGCAATGGACTGGCTGTGACGACACAGAAGGCAGTGAGCCCCAGCAGCTCGGTCAGCAGCACCGCCTCGAACACTACACGCCAGACCGCAAATCACCCACTGCATTTCCACTCCCAGTGGCAGTGCCGACTCCTCTGCACCCCAGCCCTAGCCCTCCAAGTGCCCTCCTGCCCGCTCTGTGGCTCTGCCAGGACCACCCTCCTTCCTTTTTAAGACTGAGTAATATTCCATTCTCTGTAAATACCATATCTTGTTTATCCCTTTATCCTTTGATGGACCCTTGGGCTCTTTCCATCTTTTCACAATTGCAAACAACACCCTATGCCTTTTTTTATGCATCCAGAAGATTCCACAAGCTCCTAGTAACCCAACCCAAAGCCTTCCAGTGATTTTTACTTTCCCAAAATTAGTCTCATTTCTATTCTAAAAACTTTGTTTTGCATCTGAGGGTCATCTTTTCCTCATACTCATTAAAGGCTCTGCCTGGGCTCCACCACAGCCATAGCACTTTGAGCAACACCTTTACCCTTTACCTTTCTGCACCTCGGTTTCCTCATTGGTGAAGGGGAAATCCTCGCAGGGCTTTGGGGAGCAATAAGTGAGCTAGTGCACAGAGAGTGCGTGGCCTCAAGCCTGGCATAGTAATAGTGAAATATTGGTATCACTCTGAAATAAGCACTTCGGCAGATTTAAAAATTGTCAATCTTCTACACTCGATCTCAGTTCTTTTAATTCCTCTGGATGACTATATTTCCTAATTAAGCCCCCACGTGCAGTTGTGTGTGTGTTTCTGTGTATCTCCATTGAGTTGACTTGTCAACTTTCATGGACAGAGATGCCAGCTTGGCTACCCACACATCCTTCTGCAGAATGGCTCAGGTCTGAGAATTGGGGACCATGCAATGAGAACCAGTCTGGGGATACACCATTTTAGCACCAAATTTTCCTGGCTGTATTCGATGGCACTCTCCTAAATTGCTCCTATTTCTGGGTATGTTGCCCATTTTATAGTCAAATTAAACAAACAAAAATACTATCTCCTCTTAGCCCAGAATAGAATGAGTAATCCCATCTCTGGCAAATTCGTTCCTGTAATCAATCAATAGTCACATCGTGAGCACCCAGATTTGCCAAGCATTGTGTTGGGGCCAGCCACAGGCTACTGTCTACCAGTGGCCTCTTTGGCCTCACAGTCAGGATCTTACTCCTCCCCCAGGACCTTGCTGTTGGGAAGGTTAACTGTGGTTTACCTATTGCAATCACAAATTTGGTTCAGCTTTCCACAGTACTTCCCTCACCCAGCAGCCCCAGTGCCAGGAGCCCCACCTTGCTTCAGGTGTCTCTTCCTGCTGGTCATCTTTACGATGGAAACACTACTGAGAAAGACAAGGAGGTCAGCAAGCAAGTGAACAGTGCCCTACCAAACTGACTCTACCCTGGAGAATAGAATCATGGGAGAAGTTAAACTGTGGAGCAAACCTGGGTTCGAATTTTAGCTTCCCCATTTATTAGCCGTAGGTGGTCATTACCGAGGTGTGTCCTTACTGAGGCTCACACCTCCCCCCAGGGGTTAGGGATCTGTGACTCTGTCCCTGGCCATAGCTAAGGAAACCTGGGGAGAAATGCCTGACCCACAACCTTCACAAGATAGTAAACAGCCAGTGGCGAACCCTCTTTTTTACACATGAGTCCGGATGGACTAAGTAGTATTTACAAAACATTTCATCCAAGAACAATGGAGCATGTAGTATTTTCAAGTGCACATGGAAGATTCTCCAGGATAGGTCACATGTTAGGCCTCAAAGCAAGTCTCAATAAATTTCAGAAGATTGAAATCATATAAAGAATCTTTTCTGACTATAACATGAAACTAAAAATCAATTACAAGAAGAAAATTGGAAAAAACCACAAATATGTGGAGTCTCAACAACATGCTACTAAATAAAAAATAGGTTAATGAAGAAAAAAATAGAAAATTAAAAAATACCTCGATACAAATAAAAATAGAAAACAGCATTCCATAATTTATGGGACATAGCAAAATTAGTTCTAAAAGGGAAATTTATGGCAATTCAGGCCTACCTCAAGAAGCAAGAAAAGAAATCTCAAAAAAACACTCTAACCTGACACCTAATGGAATGAGGAAAGGAATAAAGCCCAAAGTTAATAGAAGGAATGAAATGATAAAAATTAGAGCAGAAATAAATGAACGAGAGATCAGTAAAGGACTAGAAAAGATCAATGAGAGAGCTGGTTTTTTTGAAAAGATAAAGGAAATTGATAAACTTTTAGCCAGATTCATGAAGAATAAAAGAGAAGAGGGCCCAAGTAAATAAAATCAGAAATGAAAGAGAACTTAAAACAGATACCACAGAAATACAATCATAAGAGAATACCATGAACAATTATATGTCAATGAATTGGACAAACTATAATATACTGATGAATTCCTGAAACATACAATCTTCCAAGACTGAATCAAGAAGAAACAGAAAATCTGAACATATCAATTATTAGTAATCAAATTGAATCAGAAAACAAAACAAAACAAAGAAAAACCCTCATCTCCAGGACCAGATGCCTTTACAGATGAATTCTACCAAACTTTTACAGAATTAATACAAACCTCAAACTATTCCAAAAAATTGAGAAGAATGCATTCAAATTCATTCTACAAGGCCAGCACTACCCTAATAACAAAACCAGACAGACACTATAAGAAAGAAAATTACAGACCAATATCCCCAATGAACATAGATGCAAAAATTCTCAACAAAATGTTAGCAAACCAAATTCAATAATACATTAAAAGGATTGCCCGGCCAGTGTGGCTCAGTTGGTTCGGTGTCATCCCATGCACGGAAAGGTTGCAGGTTCAATTCCTGGTCAGGGAGCCTATGGAGGCAATCAATAGCTGTTTCTCTCACATCAGTATTTCCCTCTCTCTTTCTCTCTCTCTTTCTCTCTCTCTCTTTCTCTCTCTCTCTCTCCATTCCCCTTTCTCTATAAACAATAAAAAGTGTCCTCTGATAAGGATGAAAAAGTTTTAAAAAGCAACCACAAAGGACTCTGAAGAGCTAAAGCAATCTTCAGAAAGAACAACAAAGCTAGTGGTATCATGCTCTCTGATTTCAAAATATACTACAAAGCTATAGTCATGAAAATAGTATAGTACTGCAACAAATCATACAATAGATTAATGGAATAGAATATAAAGTGCAGAACTTAACCCATGCTTATATGGTCAATTAATCTATAGCCAAGGAGGCAGAAATATACAACAGGGAAAAGACAGTTTCTTCAATAAATTGTGTTGGGAAAACGGGACTGATATATGAGAACAAAAATGAAACTACACCATTTTCTTACACCATATACAAAAACAAACTCAAAATGGATTAAAATTTAAGCATAAAACTCCTAAAAGAAATCATAGGCAGGAGTTCCAACCAAGATGGAGGTGTAGGTAGAAATGCTTCACTTCCCACCAAAAGAAGGATAACAACCAATTTAAAAACAATAAGCAAACAGAAGTGCCAGAAAATCAAACTACATAGAACTCTGACAACCAAGGAGTTAAAGAAACATTCACCCAGACCGGTAGGAAGGCAGAGACGGGAGACAGCAGCTGAGTGGAGAGGATGCGAGGCAAGGTGGCAGCAGGCACAGGAGAGGCAGAGCTGGCTGAACTGGAAACTAGAGACTCAAAGACAGCAGTAAGTACTGCAGAGGTAGCAACGGTGGGAGAAACTACCAGTGTCTCAGGAGAGTTCGCTGAAAATTGGACTAGAGCAGAGCAAGCAAGTGGCATTGCTCCCTCTTTGACCCCTCCCCTACAGACAGTGCCACAAGGCAGCAAAGAGGGTTGCCTTATCCTGGCAAACACCTAAGGCCCTGCTCCCTTACAACATAACAGGTTCGCCGAGACAAAGAAATATGGCCCAAATGAAAGAACAGATCAAAACTCCAGAAAAAGAGCTAAGCAATGAGGAGATAAGACAACCTATCTGATGCACAGTTCAAAACACTGGTAATCAGGATGCTCACAGAACTGACTGAGCTCAGCTGCAAAATGAAAGAAGAAATGAAGGCTAGCTAAAGTGAAATAAAGCAAAATATACACAAAACCAATAATGACGGGAAGGAAACCAGGACTCAAATCAACACTTTGGAACAAAACCAAGAAATAAACATCCAACTGGAACAGAATGAAGAAATAAGAATGCAAAAAAAAAAAAATGAGGAGAGGCTTAGGAACCTATGGGACTTTAAACACTCTAACATCTGAATCATAGAGGTGCCAGAAGGAGAAGAGAAAGAGCAAAACATGGAAAACTTATTTGAAAAAATAGTGAAGGAAAACTTCCCTAATCTGGCAAAGGAAACAGACTTCCAGGAAGTCCAGGAAGCCCAAAGAGTCCCAAAGAAATTGGACCCAAGGAGGAACATACCAAGGCACATCATCATTAAGTTATCCAAGATTAAAGATAAAGAATCTTAAAAGCAACAACAGGAAAGGAGAGAGTTACCTACAAAGAAATGACCATAAGACCATCAGCTGATTTCTCAAAAGAAAACTTGCAGGCAAGAAGGGGCTGGAAAGAAGTATTCCAAGTCATGAAAGGCAAGGACCTATATCCAAGATTACTCTATCCAGCAAATCTATCATTTAGAATGGAAGGGCAGATAAAGTGCTTCCTAGATAAGGTCAAGTTAAAGGAGTTCATCATCACCAAGCCCTAATTATATGAAATGTTAAAGGGATTTATCTAAGAAATAGAAGAAGATCAAAAACTATCAATAGTAAAATGACAACAAACTCATAACTATCAACACCTGAACCTAAAAAAAAACAAAAACTAAGCAAACAACTAGAACAGGAACAGAACCAGAGAAAAGGAGATCACATGGAGGGTTTTCAGTGGGGAGAGGGAGGGGAAGAATGGAGGGGAGAAGGTCCAGGAAATAAGAAGCATAATTGGTAGGCATAAAATAGACGGGGTAAGGTTAAGAATAGTATAGGAAACAGAGAAGCTGAAAAACTTATATATACAATCCATGGACATGAACTAAGGGGGGTGGGGTGCGGAAATGCTGGAGGGCAGGGGTGGGAGTGTAGGGCCAAGGGGGATAAAGAGGAGAAAAAAAATTGGGAAAACTGTAATAGCATAATCAAGAAAATATAATTAAAAAAAGAAATCATAAGCAGTAAATTCTTTGGCATTGGTCTTAGCAATATTTTTTTTGGATATGATTTCTTGGACAAAGGCAACAAAAGCAAAATTAAACAAATGGGACTACATCAAACAAAAATCTTTTGCACAGCAAAGGAAATCATCAACCAGACAAAAAGACACCTTTTGAGTGGGAAAAGATACTTGCAAATGATATATCCAACAAGGGGTTAAAAACCAAAACATATAAAGAACTTACATGACTCAATATAAAAAATCCAAGTAAGAGATAGACAGAGGGTCTGAATAGACATTTCTCTAAAGAAGACATAAAGATGGCTAATTGACACATGACAAGATGCTCTACCTCACTAAGCATCAGGGAAAGGCAAATCAAAATCACTGTGAAATATCACCTCACAATTGTTAGATCAGTATTATCAAAAAGAGAACAAAAAGAAAGGATTGTCAAGAATGAAGAAGAGGCGATCCTTGTGCACTGTTGGTGGGATATTAAATCAGTGCAGCCACTAGGGAAAACAGTGTGGGAGTTCTTTAAAGAATTAAAACCAGAATTACCATGTGATCCAGCAATTCCACTCCTGGGCATTTATTCAAAGAAAACAAAAACACTAATTCAAGAAGATATGTGCACCCTTATGTTCATTGCAGCATTATTTACAACAGCCAAGATATGGAAGCAGCCTCGGTGTCTATAGGTGAATGAATGAATAAAAAAAGATGTGATATATATAATGGAATATTACCCAGCCAATAAAAAGAGTGAAATTTTGCCATTTTCAGCAATATGGGTGGGCCTAGAGGGTATTATATTAAGTGAAATAAGTCAGACAGGGAGAGACAAAAACCATGTGATTTCACTTATTTATGAAATATTTTTAAAAACCTGAACAAATGAACAAACAAAGCAGGAACATACTTACAGATACAGAGAATAAGCTGACGTTTGCCAGCAGGGAGGAGAGCAGGGGAAGGGAAAAAAAGCGAAGGGGATAGAAAGGTACAGACTTCCAGTTATAAAATGAACAGGCCACAGGGACATAGTGTCCAGCATAGGAAATACAGTCAATAATATCTTCCCTTCGCATGGTGACAGAGGGTTACTAGACTTAGCAGAGTGATCACATTGCAAGACATAGAAATGTTTCCTCGCTATGTTGCACACCTGAAACGGATAAAATAGTGTCATGTATGTCATTATGTAGTATGTCATTAAGTAGTATGTCAACTACACTTTTACAAAAAGAAAGTAAATTAGGTATTCTTTAAAAAGGGGAGGCAGAAGAGTTGGTTAGACATGTGGTGAGGGAAGGACTCAACCCACCATTGCTGTCTTTGTGGATGGGGAAGGCGAATTACAAGTTCGGGTGTGCAGCAGATTCTGGCAGCTGGGGATGGCCCTCCGTCTCCAGCCAGCAAGAAGACAAGGAGTCCAGTCCTACAACCACCCCACAAGAAGCTGAGTTTGGCCAACAACCCAAATAAGCAAGGGGGCAGGTGTCCCTTAGAGCCTCCAGAAAGAAGCGCAGCCCTGCTGGCACCTTGGTTCTCACACAGGGAGACCTGTGCCAGACTCCAGACCTGCAAGCGTACGAGAGTGAACGTGTGTTCCTTTAGGTTACGGCAGCACGAGAAGCTAGTATGGACGGTAAGGATGTGTGCATTGTCAGGCTGGTGCGCGTTTTATTTGCATGATCCTGTTTAATCTTCACTACAGCCCTGTGAGGTGGCGACTGCTAGCACCATCTCCATTTTACAGAATGGGAGACAGGGTCAGAGAGAAGCTATGTCCCTTCCCCGAGGTCTCTGGAACTGGGATTGGATTTCAAACCGATCAGATTCAGAGGCTGTCCATAGACCACTGTGTAATTGTACCTCCCCAGGTCCCAGGGCCCAGCACGGAGCCACTAAATAACTGTTGGTCCCCTACAGCACACACATGCTCACATACACACAGTAGTGACAGCCCGGCCACCTTTTGCTGCTTCGTTATTGTGCTGACTGACCCTGAGCACCTCTTCATAAGAATGTCTACTTGTTCCGTCACGAGACCACTTAGAACTTGGTGGTTTTCTAGGTTGTGGTAACACTTGGCATAAACTGGGCAAAAGGGTTTCTAGGTTCAGTAGCTGCTCCAGTCAGAACGAACATCACATGGAAGTTCGTGGTGCCACTTAAGAAAGAGGGCCAGAGCCGCCCCTGCTCCCCCCCCTCCCGCCCCCGCCCTACCATGGCAGAGCAAACCCACTGGCTCCAGCAGAGCTGCACATCTTAAGAATCCTTTCTTAAAAAGTCAAGGGAACCATATATAAATCTATAATTAAAAGTTTGGGGTTAATAAAGCGGAGGGTGGGGGGAAGAATCCCTCATCAGCAGTGTGGTTTCTTTTACTGTTTGATGAAAAGCAAGATGACAGACATCACAAAAATTGTGAATTGACACACAGGAGGCACAATCTCTGACATTTCTTTGTCACTAATTCTCAGAATTCTAGAAAGGAATGACAGTCATCCTAATAAACCACGGTGTGCAGCCTGTGACCTGCCAAATCACCGAGGGGTTTCACCCATCGTCAACCCCTCAGTCACTTTCTGTTTTTCACCTTGTGCAAAGTGCAGCATGACACGGCAGCCGTGATCCAGGCAGGGGCCTTTGCTTTCTATGAAGACCTAGGCGTCAGCCCTGCCAGACCACTCACTGTCTTCCAACCAGGCTTCGCTGGGGTGTACAAAGCAAACTTCTCTGTTTACTTAAAAGAACTAAAACTGCAATTTTGTGGAATGTAGACAATTCTCCAAAGGAAGAACCCTTCAGTTCCGCAAATAACAAATTGGGAAAGAATTCCTAAGAGAACATAATGGCTTTTCTACGAGGACCAAGCCAGCAACCTCAGCCAGGAACAAGGAGGACGTCAGGAGACACAACTTCATCATTCTCATCCTTCGTGGGGTTCCCAAAGTAAAGGCAGAAAGCCAACTTGATTTGCTACTCAGACACCTCTAGGCTGAGAATAAAAGAGGAAATGGGTATTGAATATTTTCCACACCTCAGAGGCTGTGGATATAGCAACCATTAACATATACTGAGCCCTGGCTGGTGTGGCTCAGTGGGCTGAGCCTGTGAACCAAAAGGTTGCTGGTTTGATTCCCAGTCTGGGCACAGGCCTGGGTTGTGGGTTCGATCCCCAACTGGGGTTGTGCAAGATGCAGCCAATCAATCTTTCTCTTGAACGTCGCTGTTTCTCTCCCTCTCTTTCTCCTCCCTTCCCCTCCCTCTAAAAATAAATAAATGAAGTATTTTTTCAAAAACATATATTGAGTTACGTTCTCTGCTGTGCCCATTACATGTATCATCTCATTTGTCATTCAGAGCAATGACATTAGTCCCAAATGGAGAAACAGAGCTCCAGAAATCTTTCTGTCCCAAGGTGCTTCAGTTTATGGACGGTAAAGCCCAGATCTGAAGCCTGGGACAAGAAGTTTGCACACATGTCCTTGCTGCAATTGTTACAGATAGGAATCCTTGTCACTGGTTTACCGAGGGTCATCCATCTGGAGGGAGTAAAGACAAGGTTGAAAATCACATTGTCTTCCCCCGAATGAAACAGGCTTATGGAAGGCGTATTGAATGTAGGGAAAGGCTGACATTGAAAGGACTTCCTACCTGGAAAATAAGCAGAGGACAGCCGTGGTTTTACACCCTGGTAGGCTGAACAGGTGGGCAGTCCGAGTCTCACGGGCTCCCAGTGGACTAGGACAAGGACAAAAAAAGCACAAGGAACCCTGGCTACTGTAGCTCAGTGGATTGAGCGCGGGCTGCGAATCAAAGGGTTGCTGGTTCGATTCCCAATCAGGGCACATGTCTAGGTTGCGAGTCAGGGCCCCAGTAGGGGGCGTGTGAGAGGCAACCACACATTGATGTTTCTCTCTCTCTCTTTCTCCTCTCTTCCCCTCTCTAAAAATAAATAAGTAAAATGTAAAAAAAAAAAAAACAAAAACAAAACTTTGGAACCACAAGTTTTTTAAATAAATAAATAAATATAAATAAACAAAAAGCAAAGCACAAGGAACCAGAGGAGGAGCTGCCCCTGCTGAGAGTGCAGACAAGGGGCAGCGTGGAGTCTGCCGTGCGGGCTGGTAGGAGCCAAAGCAGGCCCCATCTCACGCCTGCATGCAACACTCTCTCCAAAGGCCTTTCTCTTGCATGGAAACCTACTTGCTTTCTGAATATGAGAGACGTGGTGTTCAGAACCAGGAATGCAGAGCACAGAGCCACATGGAGGACTCTGACCAGAAGAGGGAAGCTAAACTAAGACCTTCCTCCCTTTCCCCATTTTCTTTCTCCATTAAGGTTGTAGCTTACAGTCAAGGAAAAGCTTTCAAGCAGCACTGCTTACCTTCTTTTTAAAAAATATCTCTCCCTGGCCAGTGTGGCTCATTGCTTGGGTGTCATCCCGCAAAGTGAAAGGTCATTGGTCCGATTCCTGGTCAGGGCATATGCCTGGGTTGTGGGCTCAGTCTCAGGTTGGGTGTGTATGAGAAGCAACGGATTGATGTTTTTCTTTCACATCAATGTTTCTCGCCCTCTCTTTCTCCCTCCCTTCCCTCCTCTCTAAAAATTAATAAATAAAACCTTTAAAAATAAATAAATTAAAAAATAAAAACAATCTCTTTTCCGTAACTATGTATGTATCTTGAGGAAAAATAAATTTCCCTTTGATGCAAAGACTGTGCCGCAGAGTTCCTACTACCCCAGAAACAATATAGGGACCTCATTCCTTCATTCATGATTCCCTGGCTGCCCACCATGAGTCAGATGTTATACCAGGCACTTGTGAGTCATGCAGAGCTGGGGAAGGCGTCATACAGGAAGGTGCAGGGCTATGCAGCTTTGCAGAAAGGCCAGGTGTTGACTCAGAGCTGTGGGAGCAAGGAAATATTTGATTTGGGGTGGAGCAGGACAACCAACCTCATCTCCGTACTCCTGGATGTGAGGAAATTGTGGTGGAAACCTTACCAATTAAGCAAGCCTGTCCTGTGTGCAAGCCCTGAGTCGAGCTGAGAAGCTACCAAGATGGTTGACTCCAGAGCTCTGTGCATGAAGGTAGTTTGTTTTAAGGCATCTCACAGACCAGTCAAGCTAGAAGGGGATATAAATCTATTCTACACCAATGTCCTCCTTTATGAGTAAAGAAAATGTCCCGAAGAAAGTGGTCCCAAGAGTTCAGAGACCTCGTCAAGAGAACGAGATGAGTGGCAGATCATCAGCTGAAGCTACTTGTCTTCATTGTGGCCTGATCATCACTTCGGTCTGACTCATTCATTCTCTCACAGAAACATTTACAGGACACTAATTATACACCAAGAACTGGACTTGGCTCTTCACCTATATAGAGTGAAAGGATCTAAGGTCCATACAAATAAACCTCATTACCACTACTTAAAGTTAATCATTAGAAGTGTTGCAATATTTTTGTCATGTGGTGTTTCCCTGTTTGATCCCTATCTAAACATCTACTGGTGAAAAGATCCCAGGCATATGTGTGGAGTGTTTCAGTGTCTTCACTGATACACCACAGTGAAGCTACAGGAAACCAAAGACAAAAAACTCCTGAAAGCAGCCAGAGTGGGGAAGACATACCACCTTCAAAGGAGCAACAATGAGCATGACAGTTAACTTTCTAATAAAATCAATGGGAGTCAAAACACTGGAGTGATGTGTCAAGTGCTAAGAGAAATAAGCTACAACTTAGAATTCTATACCCAGTGAAATATCTTTCAAAACTGAAGGCAAAATAAATACACTTTGAATCTCAAGTCCCACCAAAAAATCCCAGAGTATTCACCAAACCCACACTGAGAGAAATACTAAACAAAATTCTTTAACAAAAGGTAAATGATTCCTCCACTGAAAGAAAAAAAGAAAGAGAAAAAAAAGCCACAGAAACAAAAAAGAGTAAGGAAACAGCCATATAATGAGTAACTATAAATAACATTAACTGTACAACACAGTAATGATGGCTTAAGGAAAATAAAATATATGTGGGATTAAAATTCATTTTACTATAATAGTAAATAGAGTTAAAGTGTTCTAAGGTCATAAAATTGATAAATGGTAACAATATGTATTTATATTCAAGGGTAATAGGTCAAGATTATAAGACTAACAAGCTAATGTAAAAGAGGAAATTAAACAATAAAAATATTTTATTAATATAAAAAAGGCAATAGGGAAGAAAAAGAAACACAAAGCAGATGATACAAATAGAAAATAAATTATAAGAGGGCATAATCATATAACATAGAAATAAAATAAATGCTCTTATTAGGAGATTGAGGTGATATCCGCAAAAGTGAAGAAGTAAGGACCTGCAATAGCTTGCCCCTCTGTGAAAGCAATTTTAAAGTTGGTAAAATTTCTCAAAAAAACTTTGGAAATAGCGAAAGACTCACTGCATCCTGGGGAGCATTCAGTCAAGCAAATCAGCTGAATTTCATGAAGAAAAGAAAGTAAAGGCATCTGATTGGAAAGGTAAAAGTAGTTCTATTTGCAGGTTAGCTAATATGGGGGTGGGCAAAAGTGAGCTTACAGTTGTTCATATAGAAAATAACACAATAATTAAGAAATAATATAAGAATAAACTCTATGTTTCACATACTCAAAACTGTAAACCTGCTTTTTCCCACCCCTATATATATAAACCTAGAGAATCAACAACAACAACAAATACTATTAAAACTAATAAACTAGTTCAGCAAGGTTAGAGAATATACAATACTTAAAAATTAATTGTACCTCTATATGCTAGCAATGAACAATTCAAAATGAAATTAAGAAAATAACTCCATTTATAATAGTATTTAAAAAACACAAAAACTTTAAGCAAAAAAAAAGTACCAAAACTGAGCAATGAAACAACAATACTTTGTTGAACAAAATTGGAGCTCTAAATAATGGAAAGACACCATGAGTTCATGGAGAGGAAGTCTCACTATTGTTAGGATGGCAATGCTTCCCAAATTCCTCTCCAGACTTACAGCAGTTCCTCTCAAAAGTCCAACAGCTGTTTTACAGAAATAAACTGATCCTAAAATTCATACGGAATTACAAGAGACACAAAGCAACAAAAACCAATCTTGGAAAAGAAGAACAAGTTTGGAGAACTTACACTTTGAGATTTCAAACTTTATAGAACCCTACAAAAAAAGCTACAGTAACCAAGATAATATGGAACTGGTATCAGGATAGAAATGTAGACTTAATGATCAATGGAATAGAATTTAAAGTCCAGAAATAAACTAATACATCTATGATCAATTGAGTTTAACAAATGGTGCTGGGACAATAGGAAATCCACATGAAAATGAATAAGGTGAGCCTTTACACCATACACCTCACACCATATACAAAACTTAATTTAAAGTAGATCAACAACCTAAATATAAGAACTATAAAATTCCTAGATGAAAACATAGCTGTAAATCTTCATGACCTTGGATTAAGCAATGATTTCTTGAATGTGACACCAAAGGCATGAACAGCTAAAGAAAAAATCAGTTTAATTGGACTTCATCAAAATTAAAAGTCTTTGAGTGTCAAAGAACACAATCAATAAAGTGAAAAGACAACCCACAAAATGGGAGATTTGCAAATTATATATCTGATAAGAGTCTATTAGCCAGAATACATAAAGAACACTTACAACACCACAATAAAAAGACAAATAACCCAAGTAAAAAATGAAAAAGAATTTGAATAGAAATTTCTCCAAAGAAGATAGGCAAATGGCCAACAAGCACATGAAAAGATGTTCAATATCATTAGTCATCAGGGATCTGCATATTAAAATCATAGTGAGTCCCAGTTGGGCGGCTGAGTTGACTGGAGCATTGACCCATACACTAAAATGTTTCAGGTTCAATCGCTGATTGGGGCATCTACGGGAACAATCAGTTGATGTCTCTCTCTCTCTCAAATCAATAAGCATAGCTTCAGGTGAGGCTTCAAGAAAAAACAAAACAAAACATGAGATAGAACACAGTCTTTAGGTTGGCTCTTATCCCAAGAAGAAAAGAAAATTAGTATTTGTGAGGGTGTGGAGAAATCAGAACCCTTGTACATTGCTGATAGGAACTTAAAATGTTGCGACCTCTATGGAAAACTGTGTGGCGGTTCATCAGAAAAACTAAACATAGAATTGCTGTATGATCCAGCAATTCACCCCTAGGTATATATCCAAAGGAACTGAAAACAAGGACACAAATACTTGTATGCCAATGATCACAGCAGCATCATTCACAATAGCCAAAAGATGAAAACAACCCAGCGTGCATTAACAGACATTACAGATAAACAAACCAGAGTGTACCCATACAGTAAAATATCACTTAGCCAATATGGATGAACTTGGAAGACACTGTATTAGGCGAAACAAACCAGACAGAAAAGGACAAAGACTGTGTGACCACTGGTACAAGGTAAATAGGCCACCTAGAGGAGTATTTAGAGTAGACAAAATCATAGAGACAGAAGGTGCTCGAGGTCACCAGTGGAGCTGGGAGAGGGACGATGACGAATTATTGCTTAATGGTTACAGTGTTCCCATTAGGAGTGATAAAAAAAGCTTTGGA
>VMDR010000677.1:0-191021 GCA_007922815.1 Macrotus californicus | reverse complement strand
AAAAGGAAATTAAAATGTCAAGAAAGAAGACAAATATTAAAGACAGGCAGAGAAGATTAAAAAATAGATGGAAATAAAAGAGTCCCTAAAGAAGAAAATCAATGCAAGGGAACAGAACAAATGTCAAAATATATAATTTAAGAAAACTTTCTTCAAGTTAAAAAATATATGTACTTCAAGTTAAATAATAAAATGCTACACCAAGTACCTGAAAACAGTACCCTGGAAGTATAATCTCCAAGATACATTCAAATAAAACCTATTGGACTTTAAAACAAAAGAAATATCATTTGGACCTTCAAATAAAAAGAAAAAAATTATAAATAAAAGAAAAGTATTAACATCCGACTTTTTGACAGCCACATTTCATGTCAGAAGAAAATGAAATAATGTACTTAAGATATTAAAAAAGACGTGAGCCAAGGATTTTATACCCAGCAAAACTGACTTCCAAGGGCACTATTATTGATCCACAAGAACTCAGGGAAAAAAGAAAACAGAACCTCCACAAACCACAAATTTCAAGTGCTCAGACTTGTGGGGACAAGAGCCACAAGTCCTGAGTGTGTCAGACTTTGTGCAGAAGCAGCAGAGGAAAGAAGTGGAGCCTCTGACGAACTTGAGGATAGAAGAAGCCCTGAGCGCTTCTGGAAGGTCTCCCAGAGAAGGAGCATCAAACAATCAAAAGGACCAGACGTTTACCAGGGAACCGGTGGCGAAGGTCACACATAGAGTTGTAGGTATAAGACTAGAGGGGGTTAAAGGGGAAGGAATGCAGTGTGCAGTGACCACATGCTCAGTATAACAACCATAAAAAACAGGAGGGGGCGTTGAATTGGGAAAAACATGTACAAAGTTTGACAGTTTTAAATAATCATATTGGTGATAGTTTCATTATTGTTTCTCCCAGGTTTTCATGTCATCTGACATAAACCAAATGAGTAATTATAGTCTATATTCTTTCATATTCTAATTGGATCATGTCCTATGAACCCAAGTAAATTCTCAGCAAGGAAGAAAACAAAACACAGGCATAATATGAAAGAGCTCTGGCAAAATCGTGTAGTCCTGAATTGGAGATGGAAGCATCAGTGGGAGCTCATATGGTATTTTCTCTTCTTCTTGGCTCTGTACACTGTGAAAACCTAAGAACAATAACCAACCGAGTACCGTGAGCACGCCCAGCACCCAGGCTGCGGTCCCGAAATAGCATTTGAAAAGCAAGGAGGAAATCTTCTTTCAGATTGGGAGCAAAAAAAAAAAAAAAAGTAAAGAGTAGATGAGTTTAGAAGCTCTTGTTTTACCAGAAAGTCGAGGATCTATCAGAGCTGTGTCAGAAGGACTCGGAAGCCAGCCTGTCAAGGCTCCCATTGCCAAAATGGAACAATTTGAGCTTCAGTAAAAATTGCAATGGACTGAAAGCCATCACATATCTCATTATGTTATAATGACATTAATAATAATAAAGCTAAATGGTCTCTGGAGGATGCTCGAGAACCAATTTAGCATCTCAAAAAACTGATGAAAAGACAAAAAAAGAATGGCATATTCGTGCTGCCTTTCCTGTATGAACTTCTAAGAACTGCCGGGAACTCAGGTAGAAGATGAGGCAAAGTATCTCTTTTAAAAAGTATTCCAAGTTGTACATAAAAAAGTGTGGATTCAACCAGAGCATCGACCTTTTACGAGTGACAGTGAATTATCAGACGTAGGCATTGCAGCTGTGATGTCTCAGAGAGGAAGATGACTGAGCATCTGTGCCTCCTGACGAATGAACACACCACCCCTGGGAAGAGAAACTGAACCCAAGTCTGATCAAGACTCTGGATTCAACTGTCAATTTTCAAGAAATACAACAGACAGGGAAACGCACTAAAGCTGCACCGAAGGATGCAGCTTCGAAACCCAGCCTGTGGGTAACTACAGGGTGAGTGTCGTTTCTGGGTCTCTCCTGAACAGACTCTGCGGGAAATGAAGGGGTAGAGGGAGGACCTATAGATTAAGTGAGACTTAGAAGACACACCAAACAGAAGAAAACAGAAAGAAAGAAAGGCAAAGCCTAGGGATACACACTGAGTGATAAAAGTGTTTAAAAGCTCAAGGAAATTACCACTATGAGATTCAAGATAAGAAGCCGTCAAATTTTCCTGCCTTAAACACGTCTTAGGCTTTGAGCGTCAGACAGTCTCTGTTGTAATAACCCTGTTATTAGAGCACGGAAGCAGCCATAGACAATAAGTAAATGAAGGGGTGTGGCTGTGTTCCAATAAAACTTTATTGACAAAAACAGCAGACCAATGCCCAGTCAGGATCACATTTACTTTGGAAGACAGAGCGTGAGTTGGGATTGGGTTAGGGTACACGAAGGGACTTCTGGGTGATGAGCAGAGTTCTGGGTTTTTTGAGCAGACTGTTTACTATGAGGGTGTTCAGCTTCTATTATTATATTAAGCTATGTAATTATCACATGTGGGTTTCAGTGTCTGTGTTTTACTTAAAAATAAAAAGGTAAAATCAAGTGATTCATGGAGAATGATGAAAGAGATACTTTTCAGCTCTCCTATGAAAGATCATTGCTTTCCCTTCATGTGGCACTTTTTCTCCAAAGATACCCAGTGAGCCACGCAGATGGTGGGGGGCCCAGTGAGAAAACCTGGCGGGGTTGGGGAGGGCAGGCCAGCGTTTGGTTCTGCAGCTTCACTAGGACTGACTGTAATGGTTAGTTTTAGGTGTCAGCTTGGTTAGGCCACCATACCCAAATATCCGATCAAACACCAGTCTAAATGTCTCTGTGATGGTACATTTTAGACATGCTTCACCTCTGAATCAGCAGACTTTGGGTAAAGCTCTTATCCTCCCTAATGTGGTGGGCCTCATCCAATCAGTTGAAGGCCTTCAGAAGGAGATGACCGAGGTCCCCTGAGGAATGGGGAATTCTGCCTCCAGATGGCCATCAGGTCTGAGCTGCAATATCGTCTCTTCCCTGGGTCTCCCTCATTTCAGACCTGCCCATAACCGCACGGGCCAGCTCCTTAAAATTCACATCCTATTGGCTGTTTCTCTGAAAAACCTTAATACACTAGCGGGGTAACCCTGAATAGGTTACCTACCTTACGTTGCTCTGGGTGCTTCGTTGCTAAAATACGGCAATAATTGTAGCAAATACCAAAAAAAAAAAATGTAATTCTTGCCCAATGTATTGCGGGAGGGCTTCCTGAATAGAAGACAAACCTCCGGGAAGAAGGCTATTCGACTCCCCGCCGACCGCACTCTGACATGATAATATAATGCCTGCAGGAGCAGTGGTCACCCCATGACCGCGAAGATGCAAACCACATGCTGGGGGTGGCAGGCGAGGAAAAGCAAAAGAACCGGGTTCCTGGTGTCATCACTTAGCCATCACACCTGGCCGTGAGAGAAAACTACTAAGTTGAGCCAGAAAAATCACTACGGTTCAACCTAATAAATCTAACCCTAACCTTCATCTTTATAGTCAAGCATGAAGCGACAGACAGAATAATGAGCTAATATGTTGTACTTGGAACTGGGCCTAGAACATAGATATTGTTATCGTTACCATCGAGTGTCGCCCCTCCACGCCGGATGTCCCACCTTGGCCCCGTGTGGCTGCAGCCACAGCTTTGGACAGTGACATCCTTGGCCTCCAATCCAGAGGAAGGAGAGCGTGTCTCTCCCTCAGGCATCCAACAAAAGTTCTAGGCTTGGCCCTCCACGGACCGGGGAAAAGGCTGATCTCGCTGACGCCAGTTAGACGCAGGCCTGATACTGAGGGCTGGGCTTCAGGAGGCCTGATGTGGCGCATAAAGATGCAGGATGTCCTGTGAAATCTGAACTTCAGATAAACAATGCATTGTTGTTAGGGTATTATGTCCCAGGCAATATATGAGAGATAACTGTACAAAAAAAAAACAAAACCCTCTATGCACCAATTATCTGAAATTCACATTTCACTGGGCAGCCTGTATTTTATCTGACAACCTCAAACACTCGAGCTGAGAGGATGGGGGGGGTGCTGTGATGAAATTCTGGGGCTCTCACTGAAAACAGGCGAGTGGATGCTTGGGCTAGCGGGACACGCACCCTCACGGTGTCCTTCTACAACATCTCATTTTTTGTAAATAAAGCAACTTATAGAAACTGAAAGCTGTGTATGGGAAAGCTGTAGATATGGGGAGACAGCAAGGATCTGAAAATGCATGATGGAAAGCATAAAAAAATTCTCCTTGCATATAAGGTGGTTGTAATTTAACCACGCTGATGTTTATGACAAAAAAATCTCAATTTCTTTTCCTCCAGTCATTCAGTTGCTGGATGAAACCCCCAATAAGGCATAAAGGAAATCACAGCAGAGAGTATAAAGATTCAGAAAGAATATAATTATATGATAGGTGTGTGTGTGTGCAGTAAGCTTGCACATATCTATCTCTTCCTTAAAAATAGATTGCATAAAGAAAATCTCTGATTTCATTGAAAACAATAATTATGTCAGTTATGCTAAGAAAAGGATTATAATACTTAGAATTCAGAATACTTGGTAACTCACAGCTTCATATTCTGCATATTTGCTGCAAACTGGAATATTCTGGTATGATTTATAGCAGGGTGCATGTGTGTGCATGCATAATTGCATGTGCATTTACATATTTTTTTTCCCTTGGTCTTAGCCTGTGATCCACTTGGATCTAGCAAAAATCCACTGTGAAGACACAAGAGGAATTAACAATATTAGGTGAGTTTCAATGGTCTGAAATCAGACAGTTCTCAGGACGCCAGGATTCAAGCCTTTGATTTTATGTAACTGACAACTTCTGCACAGCACTTGGTCAGGCAGGCTCTACAGCAATTAAGTAAGAACAAAAGGCATCTCGTCCTGACATTACTGCAAATATATATAGGACGTACAGCTAATTCTCTCCCTTTACAAATTCCGCTAACAGCCTAAGAGTAGCCGCAAGTCTCCCATCCTTTGTGCAAACTCAAGCTTCGTGATAATGAGGGACTTGAATGTGGCTCTTTAAAAAAAACGTGATATTCCAAAACAGACAAAGGGATTTGACACACGACGACTGGAAACTATTTTTGTTTTAAAGAGAAACTAATAGGAAGTCTGTTTTTAAAACCACCAGTGTTGAGTAAGAACCCTTGTGTTTGTCCACGTTTCCGCTCCTTCATCCCGTATAAACTGAGTGCCCGGTTTGTGCCAAGCACTAAGTACTGGGGACACCGGAGGGGACGGGGACACTGTCTATGCCTCTGGGATCAGGAGGGCTGCTCTGTTCCCACAAGACGGGAGGTCTGCATATGTTGACCTCTCGTCCACTGAGAAAATGCTGAGAGACTCTCCTTGCAAGAAAAGCAGGTATTTTATGCCTTTGTTTTCCAAACGGTGGCAAAGGCACCCCTCTCGTACACAACACGATTTCAGGTGGGGCACAGATGAACCCTTTAAAAATTTTATCAGTTACCTATTTATTTATTTTTAGCAATATCTAGCTTTCATATGGGCTTTCCACGTCTATTTTGTTTTGCAGAAGATTTTTAAGTTAGTTAAAATAGAGAAAAAGCCAAGTAAAAAGAGATCGCACCTGGAAGGGTCACACTGGCTGTAAGTGACTCAATTCCAGAGACCCCCAGGAAGAATCCTGCCTGCCTGAATGTCTCCTGGCTTGTCTGCCGGGGCTCAGAGTCCTTTCACTGGGGACAAAAATCACAAAATCCCTTGACAGATACCCCAAAGAAAGATATAAGAGCAAATGCTCCTTGGACAAAGAACACACTGGCTAACGCTTACATAAAAGCTTAAAAGGGGAGGAGGTACGGTTTTCTGACATTTTAGGGGCTTCATTGGAAATGGAGACGTGTCTGGGAAGGGGCTAAAGGGCAGGAGAAGTGGTGGGCGGGGTTTCCCTGAGCTTCTTGGACCTGCACCTCCTCCAGTTTGGGGTGTGACCAGCTAGAAACAGCATCAGCTCTGTGTGCCAAGCCTTGCGATCTTACTGCAATGCTGAGAGCTACAAAGAGAAACTAGAATACTCTTGGTTCTTTATGGAGGGCAAAATGCTTTACACGCTTCATCCAGTCTTCCAAAAAAAAGCGAACAAACAAACCGACCCAGGAGAGGATACTGTCACCATCCACATTGCGCGTTTGAAGACAGGTATGCTCAGAGTCGCTAAGTAAGTTGTCCGAAGTCACTCAGCAACCCAAACCTAAGTCTTATAATTACCTGTCTCCTTTTCTATCTATTTTCTGTCTTCAGAATTACAAGAAAAAGTGCAAAAATTCTGAAAATTAAAATGAAACGTTCCTTAGAATTCTTCCTCGAGTGATCACCGTTGTTAACCTTTTATGTATTTTTTTTTTAGAAGCTTTACCAGGCTGATGAAAGAAAGCTTTATGGAGAGATAATTCAACTTTAGAACATGTTATTTTTTCCCCTCTATCTTTTTAAAACAATATAACTTGATTTATATTCAGGATATTCTTCTACGCCCACACCCCAGAGGTGTCTCATTTGGGGGTTTCAGCTACAGGGTGGCTCCCTCAGTGGATGGCCCATCAGGCAAGGAGACAGGCCACCGAAGGGCGTTTAGAGGTGCTCAGATTCCTTTCTGGTAGGCGGTGACACACTGGCCATCCTCGTGCGTATCTCTTCCCACATTTGCACGGCGTTTTTGTGACATTCATTTCAAACGGTGCATTTGCTAGGTCAGGGCACATGATCACTTTCAACGTTTAGTTTTAATTCATATTGCCAATTCGCCATTTAACCAGGGAGAACAGCATGAACTAGCAACAACTCCAGATGACGCGTTTACATAAAGTAAGTCCCAAGAGGACAAAACGATAGCAAGCTGCACGCATCTAGCAACACGGTCTGCAATGTACTTCCCACACTTCCGGGTGGGTCTTCTGTTTGGAAAGTATTGGCAAAGGGACCCCTCCGGAATGCGGGGTCCCCGCCTGAAGGTGGTGGCTGCCCCATGTGGAGAGCGTCACACGGTTGAAACTCCTGCTATGTTTCAGGTCCCAACCCCCTGCTCTCTCTGTAGCAAAACGGTCAGGCTTCGTGACTGACAGCGTTTGGGGGGGTGGTGTGCACGGACCCACACTCAGCGTCTCAAAGATTCATGTCTTTGAACTCCAACTGACTTGCCAAGAACCCAGTTGCATTATAAAGACAGAACAAAATTTGTGTTGTAGGCATCACCCACTCACAAATGATAAACGCGCAGACTGAACTGGTGTAGGTATTTAGGTTGTTTACAGTCTGTTTGTTGCTATTTTTTTTTTGCTTTATAGTCAATTCTTTTTTTCTAATTTTTTTATCCCCGCCCCACCTCAGTCCATTCCCTCCATGTAAAGGAATCTGATTAATCAGATTTAATTCAGGAAACACGACAGCTCCTGGCTACTCTAGAACAGTCCACAGACCCGCCACATTGGCCTTCTCTGGGAGCTTGTTGGAAAGACAGCATCTCAGCCCAACCCCAGACCTCCTGAGCCAAAATCGGCATTTTCTAAAGGTCCCAGGTGATTCCTCTGCACATTCCAGTCTGAGAAGCACCGCTGAACGCCTTTCCTCCATTCTTCCAAGACAGAGAAATTGATTTTTAAAAAATAATAACAAAACAAGGAGCCAGACCCCAGATCAGATTCGTGCTGACCTGCACTGATGACGGCAGGGAAGAAGGAAGGACGGCAGAGAGGGAGGGCTAATTATTTAGCGATCTGGAAAGAGAGACCTTATTTCAAAGACGACTGTGAAAATACCCATCTCCTATTCCCATCTCAAGCCCTGGGGTTTCGTGTTTCTTAGGGAGAGGGGCTAAAAGTCAGGGCATCGTGTATTTTGCAGAGGTGAGGTTTTAAGATGCTGCAGAACCCCCAGCGCCTAATAAAAGCCTTTTAAGTAAATCTCACGAAGCTCTAATCTCACAGAGCCTCCCATGTTCTTCCCTGCTACTCTTATTTAATTTTTAATAAGAACAATTCCACACAGCTCGAAAGCACGGCTCAATTAAGAAATATTCCTACCAGGCATCTTTGAAATCTTGCAGCGATCTTTTCCTTCTGTTTCTTGATGACCCTCAATTTGGTTGTGTCGAGCGGTTTGGGGAGGAGGGGACAACTGAAGCTTATTTTTTAATTGCAAGTCCAAGTGCACACTATTCCTTAGGAGGTGGCAAGACCAGCTTTCAAAGACAGAAACGCAATCCGCGTATCTGCTGCCAGAAGGCTACAGTGGAATATCTGAGTATTGTATTTTGAAATTTCAAGTGGCATCTTTGATCCGATTCCTTGGGCGTTAGATGTCCTTGGAGTTATAGCGAGGTCATGAGAAGTAATTTGAAAAGAAACAATTGTTTCTGAATTACAGAAGCCCAACCACAAGTATTTTAAAGTAATCTAAACTGAACCCTTTCCTAATGCCATATGGTTGATGACAGAAGAAATATTGCCTCGTTCTTCTTAGTGAAATTCAGCTTGCATTACTGCTTCCTTTCTTAAAGACCAGTTTCTAGAGATTCAAATCTAGCCACAGACTTTCCCTCTATGTTCCTATTCTTTTCGGCTGAAAATTCACGCTTACATCTATAGCTGCATGTCTGGCCATCACAACGCACATGCATGGACACATGCACAGACACACACATGCATGTGAAACACACATGGACACATGCGTGTATGTGAACACACACACAGAGACACGCACGTGTGCATGGCAACCACAGCAAAGGTGCTGCCCACGTTGGTTAATTTCAAAGGCACGAAAGGATAATATACAATGTGTTCACAAACAACATTTTGTGTTCATTATTTTTATTAGCAACCCATCCACTGCCTAAAATGTGAGGAAGCCTGCTGGACTAAGCCTAACATGAATGGGGTAGTTATAAGGGGTCACAAGGAACAGAAACGGTGACAGGCCGATGTGCCATCACCGTACATCAGCACTGCGGCTGCACTGACCACCGAATCCAGCGTGGCCTGCCCTCACAGCACTGACAAACAGCGGGACACATCAATGACACATCTCACTCTGCATCGCAGGAGAAAATGCACAGACATACCAGAAGCAAAATCTTTTAGGGCCGTGAGGAAATTTTCTCGGGGACCGATATTTTGGGGACCTCGAGTACCCTAACAGCCAACATCTACAAACACGGCGATACTAAAGACAAAACCCTGCCGTGCGGATTTCTGTTTGAATGAATGATCTTTACGACAAGAACACAGAGGGGGATTTCTGCAGGTAGGTGAGTGGATGCTGTCCAAAGCATACAACACAGGGAGACCTCAGAGTCTTGGAGAAGACGTGCTACAAGATGTCCAATGTTCCTCTCCAGGACCAGGTGTTTCTAGCACATTCATCAAGGCTGCTTCTCAGCTTAGTGAACTGCTAACATTCCGTTTAGCATCACCAGAGACTCGGCGTCTTTAGAAATCAGACGTTTCCAAAGTAAGGATTAACAGCCTGCCGGGAGAACTGAGAAGCTTGAATGTTTAACTCGGCCACAAAGCATCTTTCCCTAAATAATTTTGTTGAGTTACCATTTCCATCATATAAAATCTACCCCATTTTAATGAGTTTTGGCAAATTTGCCAAGCTCTGCGACCATCACCATAATGCAGTGACGGAATATTTCACCCCCAAGACCCCTCCATACATTCACGATCCTCTCCCTCCGCCACCAGCCCTAGGCACCACTCACCTACTCTCTGTCTCTGCGGGTTCGCCTTTCCTGGACAGTCCACGTGAACGGAATCAGACAACAGGCGGCCATCTGCCTGCAGCTTCTGTCACTTAGCGTAACGTTTTTGCAATTCATCCCAGCAGCGGTGACAGGACTGAGTCCCTCTTCATGGCCGAAGAGCAGTCCATTGTGTAGACATACCACATTGTGTCTACCCATTCACCAGGTAACAGACATTTGGGTCGTTTCTAATTTTAGCCACAAAGGAGCTTCCCGTATGAGCGGGGTTCACAGATCCTAGAGACTCGGCCTATCTTTTACTCGAAAAGTCCTTTGGACTTATTCAAGGGCTTGGACAAACAGAGTCCCGTGACAAGCCGGAGATGAATTAGGACTAAGTTTTGCTGAATCATAAAATACATTTCTGCAGGCCCTTCCCTCAGCTAATATTTAATAATGATAAGACTGAACACTTATTGGAGGCTTAGAACAGTGCCTGGCACATGGTAGGGAATACTTCAGTCATTGCTCTTACGCTCATTATTATGGTCTGGATTGGAGCACACTGCCACCCAAAACAAAACTGAGGTTTATGAGCAAGAGAGAAGGCTGGGCCAGACGTGGTGACGAAATGACAGATAATGGCCCATATGTCACAGCACGGAACAGTGTCAGCAACATCCTGTCTCCTAAAGCTGGGGGATCAATTTCATGTAATAGCTCTGCGGAGACACTGAAATATAAGTAAAACAGGAAGTTAGGTCATAGTCCTCTCATATCGTTTCAAAGTGGAAATCCATCCATCACAGTCCATCCTTGACTCTCACTGTGAGTTTAGAAGTGATAATATGTTACAGGCTTTAAGAGACATTGAAAGCCGGTGTTTACTCCGAGAATATTACTCAGTTTACTCCACCTATTGTTTCTGTCCGTGAAGTGAAAATCCAAGGGAGCCTCCCGAAGCAGATGGAGACAGATGCCATTCGCAACCATTTCCCCACCACAGAAAGGACTAGTAACTGAAGATTGTGCCCAAACTGGCTTGTTACTCATAAAAATCTGTAAGAATGTATTCATTCATCTAACACAGATATGTGAATGCGTATTTCTGATGTCACACTTCTGGGCAGACACGGTTCAAAGAACTGAGAACATAGTAGTGAGGCAGACACACTGGCTACCCTCATGGAGTCTCCATTCCAGCAGTAAAGAGACGGACAGTGAACAAGATACGTGCAATCCTGTCAGGATCTGAACTTGGGGCAGGAAGGGTCCGTTACGTTTTGCCTTCCTTTCTTAGGGGCTTTGCTGTATGGAAACAAAGGTGTGGGTGAGGTGGATGAGGCTGGAAAAATGTTATCGATAAACGTTCAACCAAAGAACGCTGACGAGCCCCTCATTTTAGAGATAAGGAAAATGAGCCCCGGAGAAAAGAAATGTCTCATCCAAAATCAGATTGTGTATTGACCAAGAATCCTTCCAATGAAAACACAAACCGACTCAGTGCAAACTTACTTAACCCAAAAAGAGGATAAATGTGGTTTCCACAACTGGTATGTCCAGTGGGTGAATGTGGGCATCGGGCAAGGTTAGATCCAGGGCTCCAGCCCCATGGTTGGAGGCGGACTCTCTGTCCATCTCTTGGTTCTGTTTTCTTCCCTGCTGGCGTCATTCTCTCTGAGGCTCACGCTGTGAGTTTATGGGAACGACCACTGGCAGCTCCAGGCTCACGTGCTATCTGGCAAAAAGGACAGAAGAGGAGCATGGGGCACCCTGTGCCCTCCCCTCACTCCAACACAAGGAAGGATGCTCTGGGAAATGCACTCGAGATTGCCTTTTCCTCTGGCCCCCTTCCGTTCAGCTAGTGATTTCGGTGGGAGGGGGTAGGGAGGTGTTGATGGTATGAGAGTTGAATTCACTTGAGAGTTTGCTATTTCTTTGTCCATTTTCTCACGGCTCTTTTGTAGGAAAAGTCCTGAAACTCGATTCACAGCCACTGTGACAGACTGGTTTTCCGTGGGACAGATGTGACTCTCTCACTGCCTCGTTCGACCCCACGACGTTTGGTGAAAATTGAAGCTGCCCAGTATTTAAGGATAAGGAGGTTCCTTGCTGGACACAGATTTCCAGTTTCTCTTTCTACAGATTAAGATGCTGAGTGCCTACTCCTCGCATGCATACTCACACAGCCCTGGGAGGGTGTCTCCTTAATTTGTGTCCTAGACTCATCTCTTGCCAGGCCCTGTTGAAGGCATTCAATTTACTGTTAACGTCCCATTTATAGAGCATTAGAAATAGCAGGGAACATGGAAAAATCTGGTATGACTCTGTATTTTTGCTGCTGGAAATCTAAACTGAAAAGGGAACACATTTGCCCTGAGGTGGGCTCCTGATCCATGGCAGAGCAGGGCAGAAAACCCAGATGGCCCGTGGCCAGGGCCTCTCACGCCCTCCCAGCTCCCACGACGCCCTGTCCGCACTGGTGTCGGCCCCGCAGATGCACACAGAGAACAGAGGCAGTCTTGGAAGGAGGTGAAGGGCTGTGGAAGTGGCATTTTTATTCCTCAATCAACAAATCATTACAAATGGTGACTTTTTGGTAAATAAGTTGGTTGCATAAGTAATATGGATATACTTGAAAGGATATTTTCTCTTCCTTGATGAGAAAAATCCATTTTTTAAATAATCAAAGGCAAAGATTTCTTAGATACAGCACCAAAAGCACAGTCCATAAAAAGGAAAAAATGATAAACTGTTCTTGATAAAAATTAAGCAAGATTCTGTTAGGAGAAAGAAAAGGCAAAGCTCCGGTAGGGAGAAAATATCTGCAACTCATATATCTGATAAAAGACTTGTATCTGGATACATAAAGTACACTCAGAACCCAACAATCAAAAAACAAACAAACCAAACCCCCCCACCCCAAAATGGGCAAAAGGCGTGAGCAGACACTTCACCAGAAAAACCATTTGGAAGAATGGCAAAGCAGCACGCGAGCAACCCTCAACATTGCCAGTCATTAGGGAACCGCAAATTGAAACTTCAGCTAAGTATCACTGCATAACTATTTAAATACCTAAAATTACAAAGCTGATCTAACCAAGTGTTGTTGATGGCGATGCAGAATAGCTAGAGCCGCCCCACACGGCTGGTGGGCACGCAAGGTGGTGGAGGCGCCTGGCAAACCGGCTCGGCGGTTTCCTACACGGTCCGGCCTACATTTCCCACACGGCCCAGCCCTCCCACGGCTGGGTAGGGAAGGGAAAGCACGTGTCCTCACAAAGACCGGCGCCCGAGTGCTCACAGAGCTTTGTCTCTAGTCCCCCCCCAAACTGGAAACAGTCCAAACAAATGACTGCACAAATAAATTATGGGATATCCATACATTCAAAGACTACTTGGCAATGAACAGAAATGAATTATTGATACACAACACAACATGAATGAACCTCAAAGTTATGATGATGAGTGAAAGAAGCCAGACCAAAAAAAGAAAGAATGCATACTGCGTGATTCCATACACACAAAATTCTACAAAATGCAAACGAAGCTAGACTGACAAGAGGCAGATCAGGGGTTGCATGGGGACGGAGGGTGAGGGGACAACGGGAAAAACCGGAGCAAGTACCAAGGGGCCCAGGGACATTTCTGGGGGTGATGGGATTATCCTCACTGCAATGATGGTTTCATGCATATGCACATGTCAAATCTTATCAAAGTGCACACTTTAATATATACAATTAATTGAATATCAATATACTTCCTCTTTTGATTCTTCACCCAAAGATACTTTTATCATTGATTTGAGAGAGAGAGAGACAGAGAGAAAGAGAGAGGAACATCAATGCAAGAGAGAAACATTGATTGCTGATCTTCAATACTTGCCCTGACCAGGGATCGAACCTGTAACCTAGGTATGTGCCCTCACCAGGGTTTGATCCTGCAACCTTTTGGTGTACTGGATGATGCTCCAACCAAGTGAGCCACCCGACCAGGGCTACACTTCCATTTTTAAAAATGTACTCTGAGAACAGTAACAAAAAAAATAGTCAAACTTCTCTTCCATTTGACCTCCTTACTGTTCTAAAAACAACACACTGCATATCTACTGCTCAGAGCCTTCGCATTTGCTGTTCCCTCTGCCCGGAATGCTCTTCCTTAAATATTACAAAAGCTTGCTCCTCATATCTTTTTTTCTCTTTGTCAAGTGTTACCTTCTTTACTTATAAATTTGATCTCTTCCCCCAGTACTCTGTTTCCCTCTTCCCAGTTTTATTTCACTGGTCCCCATGTAACATCTGACATACTATACATTTTGCTCATAGGGTTACTTACCTGGTTAATCATGGGCCTCTGCCCTCTAAAATGCAAGCTCCCTTAGAGTAGGGAAGTGTGGACTGTTTTTATTCACTGCTGTCCCTCCAGCACCTGGAATAATGCCTGGCACACGTTGGAAGCTCAGTAGTATTTGCTGATATTGTCCATTTAAGCCTTCACTTTTCATGTGTCCATAGGCCCCTTCCAGTACCATTTGTGTGGCTATACTGCAGATACATATCCCTCGCTTCCACTATTAAAAAATGTCAGTGGCTGAAATTCTTTTCTTTTTGAGTTATCAGGTCATTCAACAAAATTGTTTGAAGCCCAAATTAAGTAAGATATCATGGATGTGGTGTCACTTTATATACTGAGAAACACCACATTATTATTAAGGAGACTTATGAATAATGCTAGACTAGTTTTCTGAGTCTGGGGTAATGATCCTGAGCAATCATATCAAAATGTCTGAAACTCAGTTTACCCACCTGTAAGATAGGCAGTTTGAATTCAACAATACCTAGCATCTTTAGGGGATTTAAGCACAGTGCTGACGAGTACAGACTGCTACAGACAGACCTGGGCTGAAGTCCCAGTTCTGCCCAGGTACCCACAGACTTTGGGGAGTCACTTTACTTCTCTAAGCCTCAGTTTCCACATCTGTAAAATGGGAGCAAAACAATGTGCCTGCATGTTTGGCATGTTCTGAGGGCGAAAGGAGGCAGTACACGAAAACTGCCCGGCACATGGTGCGGACTCAAGCTGCGTTATGTGTCAATATCATTGTATTTTTCCTTTCTGGAGTTCTTGATCCATCTGTAACTCCACTTCCATTTTGCCAGACATTTCAGTCCCTTTTCCTTTCTAGAGGAGTTTGATTTTTAATTTTGATTCTAATATTTATAAATCTTCAAAGTGAAGGCATTAAGGCTGCCAGCCAGTAAAACTTGATTCAGGTAGAAAGTTTCCAAAAAACACTGAGTTCCACCCACCCATCTGGGCCTGGAAAGTCAGGAAGTCTAACCACATTACACACTGCTCTATTTTAAATGCCACAATGAACATCACAGGCTTAACTGCAATTAAAGGGTCCCCGCTGACCACTGAATATACAGTACATCATGTCAGGAGAGGCAAAACTGTCAGATTAGTGCAAATTCATTTTGGGTTTGCTGGGTAATTTCAAGAGCTGACAGCCAAGGAAAAATCCGTGATCCCTTGTGTACGCCAGCACATATCACTCTTCCCAGCAGTTGTTTGGGAAGTCTTCAATGCAGCAATATTCCAGATTGTAAAGTTCACTTCGCTGGAGTGAAGTTGGAGAAGAAAATGTGAGTGATGAGATCATTGTTTTAAATGATAAAGAGTAGAAAGAGGTTCTTCTGGCCCCTCTTTTGTTCAGCTGAAGAGATTAACTGAACAAACCGGAGGTGGGCTCGTCACGCCAGACTAGGATGTGTAGCCTGTCACTTCTGAGTGCAGGACTGGGGGCCGCTCACCTAGACAACAGCTGACGCTAGTTCGGAACTCAGGAGGGGCCCTTGTTACCTTGGAGTCCTTTGCCTAAATGACCATACTTTTAGTTGTTTCTCGGGCACTTGCTTGGCCCTAGGTGAGAGTCTTCTAACTCTCCACTCCAGCCATCAGCCAAGCTGGTGGTAATTTTTTGATGGGCTAACAATATTCCATTCAGCAGATAAGCTATGAAGGACTTAAAAGTAATAATGTACATTAGCTGCTTGGTCCATCCCAGGCACTGTGCTAAATGCTCTACCTGGGTTGTCTGTTAATCCATCTTGGACCACGTGAGGTGCACATTCTTGTACCCATTACATGGATGAAAAAGCTAAGGCCTGAAGAGATGTAACAAAATGACTGTGACCATTCCACTGTTACAGGGATGATTGTGATTGGATTTCAGGGCTTCTCAATCAAGGAAGTTCCACCCCCACCCCGAGGACATTAGGCAAGGTCTGGAGACATTTTTGGTTGTCACAACTGCTACTGAGCAGAAGCTGGAGGTGCTACTGAGCATCCTATTGTACAATGGAGGATCATCCATCCCCAAGTAGGCACAGTTCTGAGGCTGACAAATGCCGCTCTAGGACAGCGATTCTGAAGCCTGGCCGCTAGATCAGCGGCTTGAGCACCCCCTGGGCCTTTGTTAGAAATGCAGCATCTAGGGCTCCACCAGATGCGCTGAGGAGGGCCTGTGACCGGTGTTTACACAAGCCCACCATTCTCAGGCCCTTGAAACACGTGGTCTGAGCCACACTGCTCACCGGAAAGGCTCCCCAGTCCTCAGAGTCTAAAACAAAATGAGCATCAACACGTTCAGCCTATGAAATTCTACCACTATAAGGATTCTGGGTCAGTTAGACACCCTTCCGTGTTTCTGGATCTACAAAGGGATGCCCCTGGCCTGTCCAGGACCCTCCCCGGGATATGCAGGTGCCAGGTATCCTCAGGAGGACCAAGAGCCCCCCGACCATGCTTCTCATAACACGAAGGTACTCTGCCCTGGCTGGGGTGGCTCAGTGCACTGAGTGCCAGCCTGCGAACTGAAAGGTCACTGGTTTAATTCCCACTTGGGGCGCATGCCTGGGTTGCAGGCTGGGTCCCCAGTTGGGGGCGTGCAAGAGGCAACCGATCCATGTATCTCTCGCACATTGATGTCTCTCCCTCTCTTTCTCCCCCCCTTCCCCTCTCACTAAAAGTAAATAAATAACATCTTTAAAAAAAAAAAGAACATGAAGGTACTCATTTGTAGCACTGCAGTGAACACAGATTGAGCCCCATGTAAATGAGGTTCTGGGAGAGGTGCTGTACACACATCATCTCGGTCACTGTCGTTAATAAGGGCGACAATGATTACTGTTTTCGGCAGACTCTTCGTGTGCCAGGCAAGTGACCTGCATGATCTCGTTCTACACCCCTGCCCTGGGGGTCAGGTCTTGTAATCATGCCCACTTTACAGATGAAGAAACTGAAGCTACAGCCAGGTGTGAGGGCCATTCTGTCTGAGGCAGGCATGCTCAGCATTAACACCATGGGGCGTGGCATGCGCACCGGGCTGGGTTCATGGAACCATTGCAACTAACATCAGTATCTCTCTTGTGTGTGCGCGCGCGCGCGTGTGTGTGTGTGTGTGTATGAAATGAAAGGTTTAAACTAAAGCAGCTCTAATTTCCTTCCCCATCTAGCCAGTTATAATTATGATGGGTCATAATTATTCCATTTTCTTAGGCTCAGCACAATAAACACTAAAACTGTGTGCATTGATATTTATATAGATTTCATTTCATTACACTGCTATCCGTTCACACCGATACAGCATTTTGAAACATTCCACACACTTCCCCATCCACGCTCCCGTTTCAACCCACCACTGTGCTGTGGGGGACACAGGAAGGCATGTTGACCTCGCCTGATGATGGACACCTGGGTGGTGCGTGGGCAGCAAACATTCGTTGGACCCTTGCTACACGCCTTGCTACAGGAGTGCTTCACCATCTTTGTCTCTTTTTACCCTCAGGGTCGCCCTACGCGGCGAGCATGACGATCCCCACTTTTCCGGTGAGAGAGGAGAGAACGAAAGGAGATACACCCTTCAGTGCTGCATCTGCACGGCAACCAACGCCTGACCAACGGCAGAGCCCAGGCTCCTAGACCCACCCTGCCCGGCGCTGCCAGGAAACCGAGGCACAGAGAGAGCCAGGACTTCCCTAGCAGCACTCACCGAGCTGCAGCCTAGAATACAGTCCCAGGCCCTGCCTCCTGTCCTGCACCCCTGCCAGTGGAGCACAGTTAGACTCCACTCTTCCGTTTTACGGGTGGGGGCAGGCTGGAGTCAACGCCTGGTTCACCCTGGCAGTGACTGAAAAGATGCTCACCTTCAGCCTGCCCTGCGCGTGGGGGGCGGGGCGGGGCGGGGCGGATCTGCATACGCTCGCTCTCTTTAAACGGATGCACTAGCCTCTTGGGATATGAAGCTCGTTGGTTCTGTCACTCGTGAGTAATGCACCATAGCTCCCTGGTGGGGAAAATGCCAGATTATACAATCACATGCTTTGGTGTGCAACTGTCCTTAGAATAACAAATCTCCTCTTCTGCTTGGGAGCATTACGCTTTAATAAAAACCAAAATAGTGGCCACAAATCCCGGCTCCAGCTAAAGGGCCTGCCTTGTAAATTCATGTTAGTTACACCCCTCACCAGACCCACCCCCCAAACACACACACACACACACACACACACACACACACACACACCCCTTTCACAATTCACAGACAATGGCCCGACCTATGGCTTTATTTAGCTTTTCCCTTTGTGTGTGGAGTGAGGACACAGTGCTGGGGAGCAAAGTTTCTCCGCCTGGGCACTACTGACTATTGACATTTGGGGCCAGATAATTCTTTGTTGGGGGTGGGGCTGCCCTGTGCATTGGGGGATATTTAGCAGCATCTCTCCCAAGTTGTGAGAACCAAAAATATTTCCAGACATTGCCAGAAACGTCCCCAGAGGGCACAGATGGCCCCCAGTTGAAAACCATCGCGTTAACGAGAAAATAAATAGCTGGTGGTGTCAGGAGACATAACGCCTTAACGTTGGAACCTTTCTTTCCTAAAGAGAAAAACAAGTACATTCCTCCATGGGAGCACTCAGTCCCAAATACTGGGCAACACAAATAGATCTTCCGCAGCCGTGGACGCAGCTCGGCCTAGCCACTGCTGCTGGCGGCCCTTAGGGACGGTGGGTGGTGTGGTAAGTACTCGGGGCAGCCGGGGGCAGCTGGGTGGGGAGGGCAGGCGGGGGCAGGGGTTGGGGGGCGCCCTGCAGAGTGGAAGCTGCCGCCTGCCCATCTCAGCGGGGCTCTCACACCACCTTCACGGCTTCCAAATTTAGAGGTGAAAGCTGAGGTGAGAGATGCGCAGGAACCGAGCCCAGCGACAGGTTGGAAATAGCACGTTCTGGGGCTACGGAGAGGATGGGAATGTGGCAGGAATAAAGTTCGGCCTTTTTCTTTGCAAATGGACACTAAATCGCCGCTCGCCTCCATGTACTCAGTCTATTTTAGAGGCTCAATATGTCCCCCAAATGATTTTGTTTGCCCCACAGAGTTTTTAAAATTTGGAATCATTGCCAACATTCAAAAAGTGGAATATTGCTCATAAAAAGGAAGGTGTCGGGCTTCTCAAAAAGCAAGCGGCAGTTCTGGATGCTTTAGACCAGCAAATCTGCCTGGCAACCGTGAGCTGGGACTGGGTGGTGGCGCCCCCTGTCGGTGGGAGTGTTTCGTAGTTCACCCCGGACCCTCCTGCACTGCCTGCCAGGATTCTTCAGGCAATTAAATTAAGTGCCCTCTCCTCTACGTTTTTTAAATGTATTGTACTAGGCAATGTTTGATATATTAAAAATACATTTAACACATAGATAATTTAGGAAGCATAGCAAAACAAGCATCCATGAATCTGCCACCTAACTTTAAAACGAGAACATTACCTTGAATATACTCATTATTTTCTTGCTCCCTCTCTATCTCCCTCCCAGGTCTACATTACTTTGCCTTTTATGTTTAGAATTCTCCTGCCTTTTTTGTATTTAGTTTTGTCACATATGCATACATCTCTCAATGACATGTTGCTTAATTTTGCTCATATTTGAGTTTTGTAAAAATGATACCCTAGTGTATATCATTTTGGGTGATTTGTTTAACCACTTAACTGTATGCTTCTAAGATTCATCCACACTGTAGCATGTAGCTGCAGCTCTTTCATTTTTCACCGCTGTATAATACTCCAATGTGCTGCGATTTATTCCTTATTTCATGTTGCTCCTGCTCCCTGCATTTCTCTTCTCGGGGATCAGCTTTATAATGACACTTTCCCGGGGCCTTGGCTTCCAGTTGTCAAAAGGATACACTTTCCACTTACTTTTAATACAAGTATTCAGATTATTGCTTTAAAAACCCATGCCACAATATGTCATACTTTTTAATTTGCACATTTGCTTGCTCACTGCTGTTTTACAATAGACTGTAAGTTCCCTAGAGGGAGGATTTTACCTGTCTGTCTGTCGCCGTCACTTCAGCACGCGGCGTAGTTATTCACACATAAGCATGAGAACATATTATTATTTTTCTCAAAATGCGATCAATATTCATTGATATAAAATTGAGACCATGCTCCCTGAAAAAGGCCGGCTGGTCTTTGCACTGAAGGTGGAAACTCCGCATTCCTTATTCATGATGCCTGGCACAGAAGTGCTTGGTAAACAAAGGGCTGTGAGTGGAAGTGCAAGTCCTAGACTATGACCTTGAAAAGGACGGCTTTGTCCACTGCTTTCCATTCACTTCTCCCCCTTGCAGAAATGTCAACACGAGACTGAACCCTTCTGAGCCAGACAGATGGGAAGGTGTCCTATCAGTGGACCACGAGAGAGTAGGCATCTGGGTGACAGATACTGAGACAGCCACTCCAGCCCCAGGAGAGGAAAGAAAATGAACTGCTCTCCTGTTTAAACCAATGTCACACTGGGTCCTTGCAACAGCAGTCACAATTCTATGCTAACGGACACAGTTCACTGGTAGGACACCACTGGGGTGGGGATTCCTTTCCCCCAAAGACACAAACCCACATCTAACCAATCCTCTGACTCTACCCTCCAGCCTGCTGTCTCCACAATGAGCGTGAGTGGGCATCCAGGACCCAGGCTCCCTTCTCCAGGCACCACCCCCTGCCTTGCCCCCAAGTGTCCTCACTCCCTGGTGCATCCCTGTAGCTAGCACAGCAAAATTCCCTCTCACCAGTTGGTTCTGTGGCAACACTGGTGATCGGACTTCGTTCCTGGAGGAAGACAGGTAGAAGAAGACAGCAACCAGAAGACAACAGAAGTCTGAGGACAACCCAGTGCTGAAGCCAGAAATGCCCACAGATTTTTTGAGACCCACTGAAGCATTGTTATGCACTGAAATGCATGAGGCAGGTGGAACCAGGTGCCCTCCTCAACCATAACGAAATCTTGATGAACTATCTGTAGCTCTGATAGGCAGCTTCCCAGGGAACACGTCAAAACAAACCACTTCTGAAATGTCCACCAAAGATGCGAAAGAAGGTGACTTCTCGGATGGGATCATGACTTATATTCCAGGAAAGTGTCGTGGAGCAATCACTTTGGAAGACAGGCTGGCTGCCCATCCATCTGACGATAACTAACCGGCCGGAGCTGCTGCCTGTTCAGGGCACTCCAGGGCTGATACAATGAAACCGGACCATTTTAGGAATAAGATAAGTCTGAACTTCTCAGTGCAGGTTCCCCTGCAGCTCATCTAACGAGGGAAGCAGCTCATGGAGAAACACGACGGAGTCAGAACGACATATGGCAACCATGTTTTAAGTGCTTCCCATGTGCCAGGTAATAAGCCTAGTGCTCTGCACATACTATCTCATTACAGTTTCATAGCAGAATGGGGGTGTGCCCTCTATCCCATAACTACTGGGGAAAACCCAGGCTTGGAAGAGACAAACACCTTGCTGAAGGCCACCCGACTAGCAAGGCATCGATTCAGGATTCAAAACCAGTGCCATCGATATTCTTAACAGTTATAGTTGTATTTCTCAAATTCCATCCATTTGTGTATCTCACATACAATTTTTGCTGTGTCTGTGCAGCAACTGTTATAACAAAATGTAATACTTTTCTTTCAATCAGCTTTCCTTTTATTTTTACGTAGACAAATTTATTTCAGTGGAAATGTTATGTGAAAACCACGAACATAAAACATCCAGTATCGCTCGCCTGGAATAGATAACCACCTTGACTATATCGCAATATAACGTCAAAAATGCTAGTAAATGCTATCTGGACTCTGCTGCTGAAAGGTCTGAGCCCGACACGCATTCTTGCTTTGTTAAAAAGGGAGATGAACGAGTGGTAAAGTGGTGTGGAAGACCCTATGAGCACCACGGGAGACTCTGTCCTCAACCCACACAGAAGAGCCCAGTGAGAATTTGGTGGGCAAACATTTCCCACCAGGCGTGTCGGCATAATTTAAGGATGAGTGGACGTACCTCCAAGCCATACTCAGTGATATACTTTCTTTATTAAGAAATACTACAGTACATAGTATTCCCTGCTCTCATCCAAGACATGTATTTGGAGAGCACAGAGCTACCTCCGGGACATTTTTAAAACCCTGCATCAATTACTTACAGACTGTTTCAAGCCTGTTCATCTTGAAGCCTGTTGCTGATGCCCACTCATGGGCTAAAAATCTGAGGGAAGCAGTCAAAGCCCAGACCAATGCACTCTCCTTCAAGAGGGACCCAGCCACCGACTCGCTGAGCTGAGTCCATGGGCTCATTCGGCAGGTACTCACTTAGAGCCCGGGCGCTGAGAATAACATGGCAAGCGCTGCAGATGCGGTCAGCCCCCGTGTAAATGAGATGGCAGTGTGTATCCAACGGCACTGGAACAATCGGGTAAGAGCCCTCCCCCTTAAGTAAAACACGGGACTGAGAAATTAGATGGGCAGATAGCTGTGCAGAAAGAGGGATTACTATCTGTCCCCCTTCAGCCAGTTTTCTGGGCATCACAGTCAGGGTGACTGTGTTCAGTTTTCCAGGTGGAGAGGAGCCAGCCCCCTGAGTGTGCTGTCCAGGATCAGGGGCTCACACGCATTTAACTTAGCATGTTCCCTCCCCAAGTAGGAGAGTCTCAAAACCCTCTCCCCTTGCCAAAGAAGCCGTTGATCAACCAATCGGTGTCTGGGGTCCAAAAGACCTGGCCTCAAGCCTTGGCTCTGTCACCGGCTATCTATATGACCTTGCCATGTGACTCCTCTAGGTTTCTCTGTCTATAAAACAGGGTCATAAGGACAGCCATCTGGTAGAGTTACTACAAAGACTGAAGGGGACAATGCACTGAACCATGGTCACCTGAGAACCAGAGACAAGTTCCCCTAGGTTTCCCTGCAGCCTGAAACCCCACCCCTGTAAGAATGGATCTGCCAACACCGTGAGCTCCGATGAGTCCTTTCTTTGGGGCATTCCAACTGCCTCGTTCCTGGGAAAGACCCCAGTCAGCGCTGAGGATGCTCCAGGGAGTCGGTGTGCTGGAATGTACGGCCACGCCCACGCTTCCCGTAGTATTGCAGGGCCACCTGTCATTCACTACACCGGAGGTTCCTGAATAGGGACTACAGTGGCCCCAGGGGACATTTGACAATGTCCCGAGACATTTTTGTTTGTCATCATTGGGTGGGACATGCTACCGGCCTGTGGTGGGGGGAGGCCAGGGGCACTGTTGAACGGCGTCCAGGGCACAGGACGGCCGCCCTGCCCAGAGTTCCCTGGGCCAGAGTGTCCGGGGCACTCGTGCTGTGGCATGCGGTGCACTGCCCCGGCCGGGGGGATTCCTAATGTGTCTAGGTCAGGGCACTGTGCTCAGTAGACTGGCTTTAAACCAATGGAGAGCAGCAAGGGCATTTTAAAGGGAAAGAAGACGAGCCGTGGGAAAGTTTGGTGAGCTGGAAGCAGCAGGACTTGGGGTCGGCTGCCCGAATCTACGAGCAACAGAGGGGAATCCAGTGGGCAGACTCTTTGGCTGTGAGCCTCTCCTCTCAGAGGAGTCTGCGATGGGGACGTAAACTAGGGGGTGTGAACTGTAATCAGAAATGGCCATGAGTAATCCTGAGGTGCCAGGCAGTAAAGTTTCACACTTGTTAAGGAACTTTCTAGAAGAGAGGTGGGAGTCTGCGGGCCAAACAGGGCTGGAGCCAACTGAGTGACCTCAGAGTGTGAATCAGTACAAGGCAACGCAATGTGGACAAAAGCAGAAGCGGGTGCCAGGACGGGGAGGCAGCCCCGAGCTCCGTTCCCTTCCCCCAGACAAGTGGACAGGCTTGGAGGGCAGCAGGCATGGTGACAAGCAGCCTGGGCTGCAGAGCGAGTACTGACCCCAGGACTCAGCTGGGGAAGGCACATCCGCCCACAAAGTCGCAGCCTCTGCATCTCTCAAAGGGAGATGCTAAGAGTGTCCCCCTTAAGGTGCTGAGATGACGCTGGGCAACATGAGACATGCACAGTGCATGGTAAGGCACCAGTCCTGGTGGCCATGATAATGGCCTGGTGGGCGAAGCTCCAGCCTGGCTTTGAAGTAGGCACGGAGCCCAGCGCAAAACCACGACAGAATAAAGGTTGGCAGCTTACAGCGTGACTGCAGGTCTGACAGAGAAGGGGGCTTCCCATACACTCTGCACGCGGACACTTTAATTGGGGCAATGGGGTCCAATCCAGGGTAAATCACAGATATGCAAAACTTCTATTTTCTGTGTAATTCACAAATCCTAGCAAAACTTTGGAGCTTGTCCTGACTTTCTTTAGGATAGAAATATCTTGGAAACAGAAGACACTGCAGACAGCTCTCCCTGCCTTCTGGGTAATCATGTCTATGAAGTAAACTCCCGAGGCTTATTATGAAACAAAGTGCATCTTACCGTGTCCTTGGAGAGAAAGGGTAGATGGATGGATGTTGGAGTGAAAGCTTCCAAAAACCGATCTCATTTCAAAGGAAAAGAATGTGCTTTCAATTTTTGATGGTGTACAGTGGATTATTTTTGTACCCGTTCCTGAGTCTTTCATTAGAACGCGTAATGGCTATCTGCTGCCACAATCGTGGAGGAATTTTCCACTCTAATAACTGTGATCCCGTCTTGTCTTTAAGGTGTGCGCGGGGAACAAGTATTAGCCTGGAATTAGCAACTTTTGACCCATTTGCTCCCGGGAGCTCAGCATTTGACAAGAGCGCTTAGCCAACATCTGCTGCACCCCTCCTATGTGTGTGAGGTGCACCGTGCCAGAATCTACAGCTACAGTGGTATGAAAGCAGTGGGTACCGGTGGGGCAACCTCTAGGGAAGGGGACAGGGACCAGGACTGGAAGTGATGGTCTGAATTGGCCAGCGCCTTGGCAGGAAAGAGGTGCACACCCTACCTAGGGAGCAGTCAGTGAAGGAGCTGCTCACACAGATGGAGGCAGTGTTTAAGGCAGGTAACAAGGTACAGAGCTGTGCCCCTGAAATGTGACAGTGGGGACCATTAACAACCCCAGGGACAAGAAGACAAAGTGCCACCAGAACCCAGAGATGTGACTGCATGAAGAGGGACACTGAAAGGACCCAGGGCCTTTGTTAGAGGGACAACCCAGGGACCTGCGGTAGGGCGGGAGGGAGGAGAATGATACCCCAAAGTCTTTCTCTCCCCACTCTGATCTTTGGTGCCCTTGCAGGCCAAGCCTAACAGGAAACTGGAGGGCAGAGAGACCGTGGGTGCAGCCCCCATGGTCAGCCTCTCAGGACACTGAGCAGGAGGCCGGTATGTGGATCTAGAGAAGCAAATAAAAGAAATCAGACATATGGTCCAAAGAAAGGGCTACATTCCTTATCGGTGATGCTTTGATTTTGTACAAGGAGCACGTATTCACGTGAAGAGGAGAGAGAGAGAGAGAAGGGAGAAAAAGAAAGAAGCAAGAAAAGGCGGTAACAAGTGACGAAAGGCCAATAAACAGGAGATTAAATCCAGAGGAAGTGTGTCCTGGCACCAAGCACTGGTTGCTATGGGAACACCGAGAGGAATCCCGACCCCAGGCCTGGGGAGTCAGGAGAGGCCTCTGGAGGAAGGGGCATCTGAGTTGAAACCTGAGGGACTGGGAAGGATGAGCCAGGGGAGAGGCGGAGGAGAGTGGCACTTACAAAGACCCGAAAGGGCACCGAGGGTCTTAGAGGCCAAAGGCAAGTTTGGGGAGAAGAAAGAAGTCAGACTGGTGAAGCAAACAGCGAGGGGACCAAAGAGAACCTTGTGTGTGACCACAAAGACCTCAGACTGCACCCTACAGACCACAGAGAGGCACGGAGGGAGGGACAGGAGTACGCTGCCACTTTCACGGTTCCCTCCGACTTGACTCCCAGGAAGGACATCTGACACTGCCAGCCTTTCAGCAAACACACACACACCTGATTGTCCCCGTCCTTGACAAAAGAGTGTGTCGGAGATTCGTCGGTCTTTTTAATCCATGGAAAAGATCCAAAGCACCACCCCCTCCCCCCCAAAAAAACACCGCACACAGGCAGCCCTTTTGGTCAGGTGAGTGTTTCCATGAGAAAAGAAATCACGCAGGTACCTCTCTACTAACCAGTGCACGCCTGAATGAAGACACCAGCATTTCGCAAGGCGGTCTGACACACCTTTGGCATTTAAGAAATAGAAGTCTTAAGCCTCAGCGTCACGAGCTGAGCCCAGATTAATGACCTTTCAGACTATAGGCTCAGGAATTAGAAATAGGTCCGTCTTGCAAAGAATTTTAAGAAATCACTGAACCACAGCAAATCAGACATCGCATTGGGCCCCTTCCCCCTTAAGAATGTGACCCTCTCCACATCCTGCGAGCCGCTGTTTCGTCTGCTCTCTTCACTTGGGGGTTCGGGAGAGCAAATACAAACTTCTGGCAAAGACACTAGCGTCGGTGCCAAATAAGGGACATACACGAAGAGACGTATTTCTCATTGGGTTCGTTGTTTGCAGGTCACCAGTTCGTGGAGGGAGGCCAGTGTTTGTAACTTGCGTGAGTGACCTTTGATATTTGCTTTTTTTTTTTCATGTGTGTGCCCATCCAATCAATGAATCACGCAATAGACTGATAAAATTCCCAGGTCCTGGTTTGTATTTATCCTGGTAAAAATTTATTCTGAAATGGTGAGTCTGGAAACTGACTCATCACACCCTGGCACTGACAAACACTTACAGGACCCCCACCCCACCCCACCCCTAAAATAAACATGAACAGGATCCTTTGGATTACTCAGCGTGGCTTCCCAAGGACAGGAGGGGACTTCCTCTTTCTGGAGTCCCTAGCCTAGCTGAGACAGAAACATCAGCATTCACCTGATGCCATTTCCTAGCAAACCACCAAGATTCTCAAACTACACCCCGCCCCCAGGCTTACAGAAGTCTTAAAACAACTCTGTTCCCTTGGGTCATGGAGCAGGGCTACAAGTCAAATGTCAGCGCACCCCAGGAAAAGTGGTGCTTACAAACTGAACTCTTGGGAGGTGGACTGATAAATCCACAAACCAATTTATTCATTTCCAGCAGGCGACAGAGCCAGCCCAATAATTCAACCAGTCTCTCTCCTGGTATTGACTTACCTGAGAAACCAAATTAATTACCAGAAGGTTGCTCTGCTAAGTATGGAATTAGAAAGAAAGGAAATTGGATGGTCTTAAGGGATTGCTCTCACAGGCTTGGATAAGTCCTGATGAATTGCCCTTAAAGAGAAAGGAACGCCCTGCTCCCAGAGAACCGGGCTCAGCCCTAAGCACCTTCTCCTTGAACTCTGATGTTGACCCAAGTTCATCATCCCAGGCTTTCCGTTTACACTTGTAATTATTATATTACCTAATTTTTAAAAAATCTAATTCGTATTTTACATCACTGCAATTTTAAGTGAGCTGTGTTCTGGCTGTGTCTCGGAAGATACCTTAATCTCATGGATAACTGGTAATCTTTCATCAGATGTAATTTCCTCTTTTTGATCTTTCTCTTTATTCTTTGGTCTCTCTCACTTTAGGTCCTTCTCCCTCTTCTCCCCTTCACCACTACAGCATACAACTCACAGGCTGGGAATAATATGCAGATAGAACCTCATAGCTTTCTTTCATCGTGGTGGGTTCTATTGGAACTGGCTACATAATTTGTGGGGTCCAGTACAAAATGAGAATGTGAGTCCCCTTAATCAAACATAATTAAAATTTTAGGACTTCAATAGCCCAGCATGACTCAAGCAGTGTGTGTGTGTGTGTGTGTGTGTGTGTGTGTGTGTGTGTGTGTGTGTTTGGGGGGGGCAGGTGATGGATGACACAGTTTGAATGCTCCGGGAGCCAGCCCTGGCTTCTATGCAAAGAAGGGAAGTCTCACCGCCTCCTGAAATCTGTCCCACATTATGCTCCTTGGGCATGAAGGCAGCGTCAGGAGCCCACGACCTGCCACATTCTCTCACGGAAATAGGTCGTGTGGCTTCTGGTCTGCATCCCTCCAGCCAGAGGTGGCCCGTTGGAAGGCACGGACACCATGCCATTTACCATGCCCTTTCTCTCTTCCACCCCTTCGGCAGCCGGACCTAAGCCCCGTGCCTATCTGTGGCCGTGAACAGGTGGAGGAGGGTTGGGGATGAGCTGCTGTTCACTCCCCACGGCTGCCCCAGACCTACGATAGTCTGCTGCCATCCTATGGGTAAAGAAATTTGGTATGTAGAGAAAATTGAGAACTTAATTTTCTAAAAAGCATGCATAGCGTGATATATGTATCACTACTCCTTCACTTACAAGTTATAGGAAAACCAAGCTATCTGAGGCCAAAGAGGAACCTTTATTGTCTTGTTTAGCTAACCGGGGTTGTTTTAGGACTTCCTGAACCCTGGGCACTCTTATTGTGGGGTCCCCACCCCGTGTTAGATCAAGGATATTCAATTGTACTCACTCCTGGGGCTGCCATATTGCACACCACCAGGTGTGAATGGGGCTCCCTGGAATCGCGCAGTAAGTGACCCTACTTTCTCTCTGAATCAAATATAATATTTTTTGTTAAAAGCAAATGGAAGTTGCTTATTTAGCTCTAAGTCACTCATTTGACTCACTTTGGGCCAAAAGTTCCCAGCAATTATTATGTATGGCAAGGAATGCTCATTTTCTTCCCCTTCTTCGTTTTAGTAACAGAACCCCCCTCCCCACCCACCTGACTTTTAGAGGATGCACAGTCCTCAAGCTGAAGGCTTTTCTGTGCCTCTAAACGTGGCCATGCTTTTAAGTCTGATCAGTTGGACATGAGTGGGCAACATCTGTGGACTGCCAGATCTCATTCCTTGGAACTGAAGAGATTTGATTTCCTGTACCCTCACTCCCTGCTTTGAGCTGGAGCTGGTGGGTCAAGGTCAATGATGCAGACAAGGACAATGCTCCAGAGGCTAGCAGAGCAACAAGATGGAAGGGACCTGGGCCCCTGGATGACTTCATGGAGTAGAGTAGCCCCTCTCTCTGTTGCACGAGAGAGAAATAAACCGCTGTTATTGGAGTTTTATTTTTGGTTCTCTCTATTACAGAGGCGTGTCCTATTCCCTAGCTAACACAGGGATTTTAGTGAATTGAGAAAATCAAATTCTATTGTAAAAATAAAAGGGATATAATCTTTATGATTATTAAACAAAGCCAGCATCCTTTCGGCTCTCTACCAGTCCCGCGCTACCTGGCCCCATGCTTTTCTCTGGCCTCATTTCTTCTTCCTCTGCCCATTACACATGCACATTCAGCCACACTGGGCTCCTGGTTTCTCTCCACATCCGGCATCCCCCAGCCTCAGGATCTTTGCACTTTCTGTCCCTTCGCTATGAATACCCACTCCCTACGAAACTTCATGGCAAACTCCCTCACCTCCTTCAGGCCTCTGCTCAAAAGCCACCTTCTCCCGGAAGCCTTCCCTGGGTGTCCTAGTTAGCAGCACAATTACTCTTCGGCTCCCATCAGCACCACCCCGAGCCCTATTCCTCCTTCCCTGCCTTTTTTCTCCATAGGACATGTGAACCTCAGACCTCCTCTGTCGCGGTTATTGTGCGTGGGCTTTTGACTTTCATCCCAAGGGCAGGGACTGCGGTGCTTTGTTTGCTGCAATAACTCCAGCACCCAGCACAGAAGGAACCTAGTATGTGCTCAGTAAATATTCGTTAAGAAATTAATCATTTAAAGTTAATTTTTTCTTTATATGTAAGGCTAATTTTTTTAGGTTTCAAATATGTTAGAGGTTCTTAACAAGTGCATCGGCTGCCGGCTCTGCACACGGCATGCCTAATGCACACCACAGCTGAGTGAGTGGGGGTCCTCCTGCCCCAGCCCCCATCTCAGACACAGAACCCTTGGTCCTCCTAACCGAAGATGGCAGACACTGTCTGTGCTCCCCTTGTGTCCCCCGAATCCCTTCCCCAGCCTCTCTGCTCCCTGCATCCCTTCCCTTCCCCCCCATTCCTGTGAGCTTTGCCCATGTCTATAATTCCTTTTAGGGGCTGCCATGCTAAAGGGGACTACTTCGCCAAATGGGGGTGAACCAGAATCTCAGGGTGGGTTATGCCTGTCCCAAATGGCTTTTAGCCAGGGACCAGCTGGAGGGGGAGTATGAGATCCCAATTCTTTGCCCCTCATTGAAATAAGCTCTAAAGGTGTGATTTATACTCCAGGTCTCCTCACAGGATCAGGCCTGGGATTTGCCTGACGTCACACCTGGCCCCGGTGTCTTTCCTTCCCTCTCCTGCTTCCCCCGCCCTCTTATACGATTCTCCTGGGAGCACATTCCCAGGAACAAGTTCCTCGAACAACATTCTCATCTCAGGCTCTGCTCCTGGGGAATCTGACCTCAGATGCCCACACGGCTTCCCTGCCACATGTCTGCCTAAGTTCCGTAAGAGGCAAAGCCACTGTGACCACGGCTGCGGGTGGCTGCTGCCGTCCCCAAGACGACAGTCAAACCACACAGTGCCCTGCCCAGCTCTTTACCGCCCCATGGCCTTCTGAATGCACAGCCGTCACCAGGCAGATCCCTGGGAGCAGGGAGCGATTACAGGCTGAAGCAGGTAAAGAAAACGACCACATGATGCTCAGAAGCACCAAGTTTGGAAAACAATGCCAGAATATTGAGAAATAGGCTTAAGAGCAGCTCACCTACAGATGTGTTATGTGACCCTGGCTGGGGCTCCCTTTGATAAATTCAAGCCATCTTGCCCTCCAAGAGCAAGTCTGGGTCGAGCTTTTGATTCTTCCAAAGAGCACATACCACGGCCTTGCTTTTGTTTCCAGCCTGCTTGTTGGACTTAAAGCTTTGCAGCATTTAAGTTTATGGTGTCTCTGGGGAGGAGTGAATATGTCAGTGTGATTAACTCATCTGATGAGAGAGGTCCTGTTTATTTCCCCTACAAAATAACAGGTGGCAGCGGAGCTCCCATACGTTATGCTGATGTGAAATGCACTTAGAATAAATCGTATTCAATAAATAGGGAGACAAAACGATTTCAAGGTACATTTTTTATTGTTTTTAAATTAAGTTTTGAAAGGCAACGACTGCATACTAAAAAGCCACAAAGCTGCTGCCCACCTCCAACCTGCCCTTGTGAGAAAGGGTTAATGACACTCTCAAGTTCAACCCACTGGGAGTCATAGAAACTCACGATCACTTTCAAATGATTGCCCAAACAATCACGGGGTTTCTGAGAACCCTCTTTGTGTGTAGGGAAATGACAGTCCAATCAATTTGGGTAATCAGTTAAAACAACCATACGCAATTCATTTTACAAAATCCGTGATGACATTCATTTAATAAACACATAAGAGCAACACCGTGTGCTGGGCGTTAAGTAAATAAAAACAAATGACAGAGTTTTTGTCTCTGGCAGCTCCCAGTCTACCGAAGGATGGTAGCTAAAGAGGTATTTTCAGGGATTAAAATGGTGAAGCATATCCTTCCTCCCTCCAAAAACTTAATGAAATTCCAGAAATTCATTTTTTTTTACATTTAAATGAATCCTGATACTAGAAGACGAGCAGAAGACAGTGTCAGAAACCAGAAATGTGGAAGAAGTCCCGATGGGGTGGGGATGAGGAGGTCTCATTGGAGCTGAGGCGATATTAGACGGAAGGAAACCTAAGAGATGGAGGAAATGGTAAAAGGGAAGGAGAAAGGGCGAAGGTCGAGTCTGGGGGACAAGAAGGGCTGTTGAGGGACAGCGGAGAAGCGAAGAGAGGAAGGAGCCAGGGGGAAGAAACATGGAGAAGGGGAGAGGTGCATGCTGGGGGAACTGGAAGCTACGTGGATTTGCAGACATGGTCACACTCAGGGACCTGCAATGGGATGTTATTGGGATGATCTCAGGGGCCCTCGACGCCATCACAAATGTCCTCGTAAGAAAGAGGCACAGGGAGATTTGACACACAATAGAAAAACAGAAGACAAGGTGACCGCAGAGCAGAGACTGGAGAATGTGGATCTGGAATTTCTAATGTTCCTCAAGAAGGGTTCTTGAAGGAGAGAAGGAAATAGCAGTAATAATAATAATAATATTATATTATATTATTATTATATTATATATTATTATTTTTATCTCCCAGAGCCAAAGAAAGAAAAAGTATCTTTAAATTGAATGATGACATTTTAGAACAAAAGAAAAAAACATAACAATCTGAAAATCTGCCATAAAGCTAAAATAGTTTAACTGAAAAGATTAAAATTCTGGGTCTCATTAGACTTCATTGATAACATTGTGGATTAGAAGAGAGTAGGTCTAGAAGGAAAATATTACAAACTTAGAACCTTGTACCTAATTAAATTAGCACTCAGCTCTTTTCTAACAATTAGAAATCAGTAACGTTACCATCTACAGAGCCTCTCGTAGTGCCTTGAAGATACACCAGAGGGAAAGTATCAGAGTTCTACGCTAGAGGAAGGTGACGTTCAAGAAACAGTAAAACATAAGGTCAAGTGTAAGTAATTAATGAGTTACCTAAATATTTTTAATAAGAATATGGAGCTGAAATCCCCAAAGATTATCACATGGCAGGTTACAGGAGCCAAGTGACACTCTGGGTCTGACTCAGCTGGGTTATTTTTACTGCCCTTTAAAGAAAAGACTATACTCTAAGTCCTTGAGTCAACTTCATCCACAGGTCTCAGAGGTGAGGAGAATTCAGGGCAGATGCTCACTGTCACGGAGTCGAATCATGGAGGCCAATCATGCCCATGACACACTCGGTGTGGACAGACACTGGGCAGCGTCTCTCATTTGAGATGAGGGATTGCTAAGGACAACAGACGAACTTGTGAGCACTGATTTTACGTTATGCCCTTGTATATACGATCTCATTTAATCCTCAAAGCAACCCTTGTCATTATGCTGTTGGTCTTATTATTAACCCATGATTATTATTAACCCATTAGTCGCAGCAGTCTTATTATTAACACATACGGATACAGGACGAGGGCTCACAGAGACTAAATAAACTGCCTGAACTGACAGTAAGTCCCCATCAGTCATCCGACAGCCCAAGTCTCGATTCACACCTTTTTTGCTCCCCAAATTTTCCTTACATGGAGACGTTAAGGAGTTCACTAAGAAAGAGCACGGGATTTGGTGTCCAATGCCTGAGTTCAAGTTCTACTGACACCATATACTGGCTGGTGGGCAGCGTGACACAGAACCAGGAGCTTAAGAGTCCATGCAGGCCAGGGTTCAATGCCAAGTCCGCTCAGAGGTCACCTGTTCAAAAATGGGGAGGTTAGTTAACCTCCCTAAGGAAGTAAGATTCCTTACGGTTAGCCATGACAAGTGTCAGCACTACAGAACCCTGCCCGATCGCCACTGAGAGCAGTAAAGGCAGGGTGACAGAAGCAGAAGAGCGAAGCTGTCCTGCACCGGGAGTTGCGAACCAGAGAACATGGTTTGCTTTGGCGTGGAGACCGACTTTGTTGCTCTGAAAGTGAAAAGAACTGAAAAATCAGAACGTCCATCGTAACTGAGACTTCCTGCTTCCCTAAAGGAACTCAATGCCAGGACCACATTCCAACAGGACGATAAGCAAATCGCGCTTCTGCTAGCTCATCACTGTAGACTCCACTGTTTTCCTACACCTGCCTGACTCGCTCACATCAGCTGGCTGGCCCAGGGAAGTGTTTGAATTTGCAACCCCTGCTATAAACAAGGGCTCTCCAGTACCAATTCCAAACACCTGGAACGGGGCTCCTCCTCTCCATCCTGTCCGGAACCCAGGCCCAAGGGACAAGGTCCTCCATCTGTAATGGGCATGCTACATAATCACTATGTAGCACATTGCTCATTTCGTTTGAAAGGAGTGACTGCTGGAATTACATTTCCCTTGTAAAACAATAACACAACTCCCAGTTGGTCAGCAAATAAATAAGAGAAAACAGCTTTGTAATTATTTCGACAGTGGTCAGACTCAAAGAAACCCATCAAAGCCCATTTCATGAGAGAGAGCGCTAAACAGGGTTGAGCAAACATTTTACCCGAGCCTAGTCCAGCACACGCTGCCTCCGAAAATGACTCCTATAATGAAAACCGCTCAGAAACGACTCATCGTGGGAACACTGCGCTGAGGATGCTGGAGACACGGGCAGTGTGTGCGAAAATGCGACTGATCGACATGACAGTGGAGGTCAGCAGTTCATCACAGCCACACTGTTTGACAGCAAGGAGACTGGGGGGGGAAGAGACAGGGCTCACAACACCCATGTACATGTAGGAAATGTCGATGCTAACCAGGAATTAGGAACTATTCCTAGAAATGGAGAAATGAGAGTCAACAAAGAGAAACGTGTGGTCGGGAAATGACCATATCCATGCCTCCCTCCCTGGTCTGAGCCAACAAGAGCCGTGTCCTGAATGAGGGCAATGAATGGTTCACGGGCCTGTTCTCCAGTGTGTTATGCTCACAGCAGCTAGAATAGCCCTGGTAGGCCACCATTCATGTGGGGGCACCCCTCTAATCCGAATCTGGGCTGGCACCGTTCCACTTGGTCCTAGCAACCAACATCCCCATACGACCTACGACACCTGAATGGTGGGGTCTCCCAGGACCTGTCTCCCCTTCACTTACTCCAGCACATCAACCAGACATACGGTTTGCCAAAACACAAGCCATGGTTCCTTCTCAGGGCACTGACATTCACTTTCCCTCCTTCTGGAATTTGCTTCTCTCAGGCCACCTCAGAAGGGTTGCTCACTTGCTTCCGGTCTTCCCTATTTGAAACTCCAACCCTCTTCCCATGCGCTGTCCTTCCTTCCTTCCTTCCTTCCTTCCTTCCTTCCTTCCTTCCTTCCTTCCTTCCTTCCTTCCTTCCTTCCTTCCCTCCCTCCCTCCCTCCTTCCTTCCTTCCTTCCTTCCCTCCCTCCCTTCCTTCCTTCCTTCCTAGCATACAAATATTTCAGCCAAGCATCTGGTTTATTGTCTGCCTCACTGGTTAGACTTAACTCCAGGAGATCAAGAAGTTTTGCCCATTTTGCTCAGTTGTTCCCCAAGGAATGTAAGAGTGCCTGCGATACAATAGATGCTCAATAAATATTTGTCAAATAAATGATTGTCATTCAGAGATAAGTGGGAAGAGAATAATGATAACACATAAAAAGGACTTGCCCAGATGACCGTCCCTTCCCTTCCAAGGAGCTTTGTGGAGGTGAGGAGACAATGCCAATTTTTTTCTCCAATGAACAAGTACAAGGAAGGATCTGGAACCACTGGAGTGATAAACTGTGCCGGGAACAGTGGCCTCCTGGCCACCCTCTCCCCCTTCTCCTCTGGAGCCATTATACGGTGAATCCTAGCCTGAAATCACCAGTCTGTCTGTCTGCCTGTCTCTCTCTCTTCCTTCTTAAGAATGAAAATCTGTTGACATGCAATTCAGTTGAACAAACATTTGTTTACTGGGTTGAATTTGCAAGGATGTTAAGGCTTCCATGTGGCAGAAAGGGAAACTTGTTAAGTGAGTCTTAGAAGGAGTTTTCTTCCACTCACTTGTAAAGATGGATGATAAATATTGAGCATCAAGTCCGTGTTGTATTTGGTATTTGCACACATCTGTAAAAACCATTGGGGATGATTCAGCAATAGGTGGTGCGTATCTGCAAAACCATAGCAAGAGCAAGAGGAAAGAACAAGGGGTAGAAACTGGTGCATTTGCAAGATGTCCATCCTCAAAATGTATTATCTTCATCTAGGCAAGACTTCCTCTTCTATGTGGGAGACCAACCCTCTTACAGGGTAGATCGCTGCTTCAAGGCAGGTGAAAGGGGCCAGAGAGGAGGGGCCCCATCAGCTGATTCTCCTCGCAGGGCTACAGGTCTGCACTGGTAAGTACAGTTTTCGTTACCCTTTCTCCTTCCTTCAGCTTAGAGGAGATACAGCTCAGGCTCAGAAAGCCCTCCTGAGAATCACACTTGTGTTTGCTCCCACAGTCCTCTGCGGCAGTGTTTCTCAGCCTCAGCACTGATGACACTTAGGGTTGGATCAGTGTTTGTGGTGGGGGCTGTCCTGTGCACTGCAGGATATCCAGCAGCACCCATGACTTCCACCCACTAGAGGCCAGGAGCATCCCCACCACCCCCCTTCAAAAATGTCTCCAGACATTGGCAAATATTCCCTGAGGGAGCAGAATCATCCTCAGTTGAGAGCAACTGTTGTAGTTTGAGTCTTTCCAAGAATTCAGCTATATTTTTACCACTTACAGTGAAAGATACTATATGGTTAAGCCCTACAAATGTGTCACCACGGCATGTTTTCTAGCCACCCCTTACTCCCCTCACGTGTTATTTCTACCACAGTTGAGGTTCTTAGAAACTGTCCTAATCTGGGGAAAATTGATTAAGAGGCATTGGATCAACCCAATTTGATCAAGTAAAGAAGTGTGTCTCTTAAATATGCAGAAGAATTTCTCAGACCAAAGAAAACAGGGAAGACCTCCAGGACCTACAGGATGTACAAGTGGCCAGTCTCTCTCTTCCCTCTCCCCTCCTTCTTTCTACTCTAACCCCTCCCCTATCGTTGGTCCTCTGCATAGCAGCAAGAGGGATTCCTTTAAAATGTAAATCTCATCATGTTTTTCCGTGGTTTCCATCAGGCTTAGAACAAAATCTCTGCTCCTTACCATGATCTCGGGGCCCACCTGCCCTGATCATTGACCTTATCTTGGATCTAACTTTGACCACTGGAGTGGATGTTTGCACACAGCCTTCGTCTTACCTGCCTTTTCTGATGTGAGGAGGTGTGTGAAGTCTCCTGAACGAAAGGCTGATCTCAGCAGAAATCAGTGATATAGCTGGGCAGTAGGCCCAGGGGGTTTCTCATGGTCCTAATAACCAGCTCTCATTATAAGTCAATACATCATGTACACTATTCCCACATTAATGTTATTAAAATGACACTTAGAGCATGTCACTTCTTTGTTCAGAAGCCATTGGTGACTCATTGATGCCTACTGGATGAAGTACAAGGGTCTTAACCTTGCACTTACAATCGTGAATGATTTACACTAAAGAGTTTATAGTATAAGAACCAAAAAATACAAGACTAAGTATTACGAGTTAAATTGTAACCCCCTCCCCCCAAAGATATGTCGAAGTCCTAACCCCCAGTACCTCAAAATGGGACCTCACTTGGAAATAGGGTCTTGGCAGATTTAACCAAATTAAGATGGGGCTGTTAGAATGTGCTCTAATACAACAGAACTGGCGTCCTTGTATTTAAAAAAAGGGAAATTTAGACACAGACGTAGTACAGAGGGAAGACCACATGAAGATGCACAGAGAGAAGATGGCCACGTGGTGAGAGAGGCAAAGACTGGACCAATGTACCTGCCAAGTCAAAGAACACCAAGGATGCCAGGCCGCAGCAGCAGCTAGAAGAGGCAAGGACGGGTTTAGCACTCAACCATCAGAGAGCGCTAACACCGCGATGGATCCCACCCTCACAGCCTCTCGGGCCATGAGAGATGTAACTTGTGTTGTTCGATCCACCCAGTCTGTGACCCTGTTGCAGGAGCCCTAGACAACTAATACACCGGGTAAATGGGGCAACGGGATTTCTTGTTGTTTAATTTCACACAAAGCAGGGTGACCAGTTGTCTCAGTTTGCCCAGGATCAAGGGGTTTTCGCAGGGATTTCCAGTGCTAACACCAGGGAAGTCCAGGGACACTGGGAAGAATCGGTCACTATCTATGGCAGCCTCACCCCTCGGTCAGGATGAGGGGAGTAGATCAGTTTGCACAGACAGGGACCTCCCCCGCCTGAGGGTCAAAGGTAAGGAGGATATTAGGGTAGGAGGACCTGCTGGCCTCCAAGGCTCAGGGGCAAGAAAGGGCAGAGAGACCACAAATGACAAATTACAATGAAGTCTTATAAATTAAGATTAGTAAACGAGTCCCCACAAGGGCCGAATTGGGAGAGAGACCAAAGCGAACTGGGTTTTCATTTTGCCGGACAGTGAGGCATATGAGTTGTCCGCCTCTGGACCTCCCGGGGCCGATTCACCACACCTTCCCCTGGCACGGGGCATTTTTTTAATCTTTATTTGTTCTTTTAATGTAAATTTCTTTCTTTCTAGGGTTTAACATTTTCAAACGTTTATTAGCCATCTGAATATCCTCCTGTAGGAACGGTCTTTGGCCCATTTTTTCCATAGATCTTAGTTTTCAAAACCTGTTTTGCACGCTCTCTTCAATAGTAAATAGATTTACACCTTCTATGCCATATATGTTGCACATATGTCAATGTTTTTTTTAAAGTTTAGATAGCCCTTGCCCACACAGAGAGCAAATTAAAATTGTTTTTAATTTTTTAATAGGAAGCGTTCATCGTTTCTCTCTGGAACAGGGGCCCGTTAGGTTAAAGTACCTATCTTTCCATTTCGTTATAACCAACAGTCATATTGCCCTTACTTATTCTGCTAAGCAGCTCTCCCTCTTCCTGCCTGTGCCTGGCACAACATAACCCAGGGCCTGGACCAGGTGCAGGGGAGTGAGGGGACCAGAGCCCCGCTGTCAGGGCACGGACGGATGGAAGGACTAAACAGTCAATAATGAATCAGCATGTTTGAAAACATGAATGGGCACTAAAAAGCTGAAGAATGACAGAGAGGACTGAGAAGGAAATGTGGGAGAATAGGAAAGAAACTAAGACAATGAACCAACTTCCAAAACCCAGCAGAAATAAAATGAGGGGGAATCTTCAAAGACATGGGTTTGTAAGGATGAACTGGAAAAATTATCAACTCCCTGTTAATGAATACAATAGCTACTGGAGGATCACATTAAATATGACTTGCTTATCATTGCACACATATAGAACTAATATCTTTAGCATGTATTGATAGATGATATCTTTGGCTGGAGAAAATGAAGGCATGGTGTCATAAAAATACCAAATGTCAAGACTCATAATTGAATACATTGTATATATTATTATTTATATGCATATAAAGCCTGAATGTAAAGTATCCATACTTTATTTCTCCCCTGAGGGCCAGAAGAATAATGATGAAGCCAACAGAACTCAGCCCTCCCTCCAGGGGCCTCCAGTTGCTCCCTGTCCTTCTGCGTCTAGTCTCACAAATGTCGGCAAGGACTTGAGAGAGCTGGCTGTGGGCTCCCCTTCCGCACCCCCCCAACCTACACAAGTCCCTCCTTCTTGGGGTTTCCCTTGCACGGTGGCTGCCTTTAATACATAAGGTAAGGGCTCCTACGACCCACCCCCACCCCAACAAGGAGTCCCGAGTTCTCCTCTTAAAGGAGAAATGACTTCATAAAATCTTTTGCTATTAATTGTTTATATAATTTATCTTAAGTATTATTTAACGTGTATTGGGGACATTCTTCATGGGGTGGTATCTTATGTGTTCAAGATTTGGGAATGTGGCCCATGTCCTTTTATCTTACATTAAATGCCCCTGAAAATAATTTTCGTGTATGAATTTCTTCTTGACAAGCTGTGTTTTCTTCTTACGTATTTATCCTCAGCGTGTATCAAAACTAAATAGCTCCCACTGATATTTTTTTCTTTTGCATAAACTGCAATTTCCTATGATGTAACTTATAGATAGACCAAATTGCTCCCTGTGTATTGTTCTAGAACATAACCGTGGCATAGTGTGAAATCTCCTATATTTACAGACACTCTGGGCCAGTACTGTCCTAGGTGGTAGAAATCTGGGTTAACAAGACGGGTGTGGCCTTTACCATCAGGAAGGTGGGCGTGGTGTATTTTCCGGACTACCTTCCCTCTCCTGGCCTGGCAGCCCTGCCTACCTGAACTGTGGCACTTAGTTTAGGGACAGGAATGGTGCGCTGGCTCCGAGGAAAGCTGGTGTGGAACCAACACGCTTACCTCTATCGTTTCCCGGCAGGAGAGAGTAGTGTGGGAGAACCCGACAACCGTAAGCAACAATTTCCAAGACAGATACAAGACACTGTTGATACAATCGGCACCTTGGTGACTAAGTTTCTATGGAAGGGTATCTATAGCAACTGATCAGTCACAGAGGTCATCTTCTCCTCTCGACCATCTAGTCTTTGGTGGGTTGAAGTTTAAAAACAAACTTATGTTTATGTAATTTTTAACAACTCCTAAAACAAATTTGAAGGCAGTGTTTGACAAGGCAAATCCTTTTAAAGGCCTCCTAGGAATTGCGAGTTGTTTAGTGATCAAATCCTTGTGTTTGGCAAATGATTTTCTCTATGAAATTGGGGGAAGGACATCCAACAGTATGAATAAATTAGTCTTCTCTACCAAGGCCAACAGCGAAATAATTTATGCAGAATTAGATGTGAACCAACTTGTGAAACAGTGCGGCTTACCTTCAGAGGAGAAAATATACATGTTTGTCCAATTGAAATAGTCATACTTGTCTTTTGGTAAAGAAAAAAAATAAACAAAAGACCCAGCACATTAATCCAAGAAGAGTGGCTTGAAAATGAAGATTTAAATTTTCCCCCAAGAAATGAAATATGCATGCTTTTACCTATTTTATCTTTTTACATTGATAACATATGTTGAGGTTGCACATTTAGACACCATTGTAATTTGAACTGGACAGTTCCTCATTGTATTTTGTCCATTAACCATTCGTTTTAGGCACAAGCAACTCCAAAATAATCTACACCCGACACAGCACACAGCAACCCATCACAACAGGCCATCCCGTGAACAGGCCTAAACCTTTCAGCTACTGGACCACTAGCACCAGCGCTCAGGTGACGGGACAGGGTAGGGAGCATCCAGAGGGGCTTAGGGAAGCTCCGGTATACAAACGGGTATGGCAATACCCGTCATTTTGTGGACTGTCAACTGAGTTCAAGGTCAAACCCCATGATAGAGGACATCGCAGAACCACCCCAGTTCTTCTGCTGTGATATTCTATCGTACGTGATTCTGTTTTTACCATAATCCTAATGACATGCCTTTGGTTTAAAAGGGAAAAAAGGAAACAACTGAAGTACAGTCTCTTTGATGTCAATGAAGAAATACAGAGTTCTTAGCAAACTAGAAAGTTTAATATTATGTACAGGGTGCGGCAGAAGTCACGCCTGCCTGAGTGTGGTGGGGAGGGTAATAACAGGGGTGTAATAATTTATGGTTTTAATTTGAACATTTGACCCAAAATGTCCTATGGTGTGCTTGGGTGTGACATTGTCATGTTACAGGATTCCATGCTTGCGATTTTGTAATGAAAGAGCGTGTGATAAAACAGGGGCGTTATCTGTGCCGGGCCCTGTGTTTGCCAGTACCACCCCCCTTCCTTTGTCAAGCTCTTAAACCCTTCGGTTTGGATGATGCCTTAGTCGGGGTTCATCCCATAAACAGAGCCAGTGGGATACAGAGAGAGAAATTTATTGTAAGTAATGTGTTCACAGGATTATGGGGGCTGGCAATTCCAACATTTGTAGGGGAGGCCGGAAGGAGACTCAGGCAAGACTTGACATTGCAGTCTGGAGTCTGAATCTGCAGGGCAACCTCCCAGCAGGCAGAACACCAGGGTGGGGTTTCTATGCTTCCGTCTTGAGACAGAATGGCTTCTTCCCTGAAAATCTGTCTTTGCTCTTAAAGCCTTCCACTCACTGGAGGGGGGATCGCCCACATTCTGGAGGGTAACCTGCTTTACTTAAAGTCAATTAACTGTAAGTGTTAATCACATCCACAAATACGGGAGCTAGGAACTCATAGCAACCTCTACACTAGTATTTGACCAGACAGCTGGGCGTCAGAGTGTGGACAAGTTGACACATGAAATTAACCATCACGGATGGGTATTTTGGAAGCTTAATAGTCGGCAGGATGATAGAGACGCTACCATACAGTGGGATCAAAAGCCTGTGACTAGTTCTGTATCTTTGGGCATATTCTCTGTTCCAGGCCCAGTGCCAAGCACATCTCTTGCTTATTTCTCACAATAGCCCAAACGGGATGGATATTGTTATTATTCTACTTTGTAAATGACCAAGCACCGATTTCCAGAGATCAGGTTGCTTGCTGTACTAGTTTCCCGTAACAAATCAATAAAAACTTTGTGGCTTAAAACTACACAAATTCATTATCTTACAGTTCAGAGGTCAAAGTCCAAAATGGGTCACACTGGGCTAGAACCAAGGAATCAGCAGGACTGTGTTCCTTTGAAGACACCAGGGGCGAATACATTTCCTCACCTTCTCCAGTTTCTAGAGGTTGCCTACAGGCTCTGGCTTGTGGCCTCTTCCTCCATGTTCAAAGCCTACAGCACAGCATATTCCAGTCTCTCTCTAGCTCTGACTCTGATCCCTTCTTGTGTTATCGCGCCCATCCAGATAATCCAGGATAATGTTCCACCTCGAGATTCTTAATTTAAACACACCTGCTAAGTCCCTTTCCCCAGGTGAGGTAACATTTTCACAGGTGTCAGGGATCAGGACACTGGCCCTTCGGGGCAGCCGTTACTTCACCTGCCACACTTGTCTCATCTCACAAAGACCGAAGTGGTGGTGCCCGGATTCAAAGCCAGTTCTGCCCAGCCCCAGAGCCTGCACTCTGACCCAGGGTAGCATTTCACGTCTCACCAACAGCTCACAAACCGAATTTAAGTCATCAGTGGCTATTTTATGAGCAGGGCCAGCGACCACCAAAAGCATTGGTCCTAGGGGGTTGTAAGCCTGCTAACCAAAAACACGGTTTGATAAGTTATCCAAATGCACGTGGAAATGCTTTGTTATAAAGAATGCTTCTACATCAGGGGGTCGTACTCTCACGATCAGTTGAAAAAGTGAATTCTTCAGGGTTCCAACACCGAAATGAAGCTTCTCGATCACACAGATTAGCTATACAGCCAAATTTGGAAGACACTGAATTAAAGACTGTTTTTGCCAGCCAGAAGAAAGGAGACAAATAAGGACACGTTAATACCCAAGTTCTCACTATTGTCCTCACACAAAACACCCACAAATCTCAAGGATCAGTTTTCAAACTTGACCGGTTCTAAGAAGCCACATGGATAAAATGGAGTTTGGAGGGTTTGAAACACAAAGCTCGGAATCTCTAGGCTGTGGCAGAAAGAAGAGGGATTTATTTACTTGGGCGAGAGGGGTTCAAAGCAGAAATATAAAAGTTCACAAATAAAATACCCAAGGAAGATGGAACAGAATAAAACAATTCGCTCCATGTGAACTCACTGTCCCTTTCTCATCTAATGGTCTTTGCACTTATTTTTCCGTTAATCAAATTGGAAGACAAGATTTAAATGAAATGACCACGCAAACAGCCTGCCCAAAGGGCATGTAACAAAGCACAATGGGCAAGCTAAGACCAGAATGCCTTGCTCACAACACAGAGGCCCCCTCAAAACCTTACTTTTCAATAACTTTACCCCTACTTTCCCGTTCTCTGCATTGAAAGGTATTTGGTTGTTGATTTACAGACACAATCAGCTCCAAACTACTACATTCCTTCATGCTTTGTAGGGAGGAAATTCAAGCAATAGAGAAAGAAGGCATTTTTTTCCCGCCTGCTACACACATTTGCTAGGCGATGCTGACTGCTTCTGTACCCCTGCAGAGGCTCTTAACTGGAGCCATGCACACCTCGGCGGACATGCGGCATCGTCTGGCGCAGCCATTTCCAACCGGCGTCCCACTAGAATTTTTAAAACCCGCACTGATCTCTTAAAGGGACACTGATCTCTTTTCCTCGATTGTCAGATAAAAAAATGACAACAGCCAACACAGCAATAGTCATCTGGTGCAAATGCCCTGTCTTGAACCATAAATATACAGGTCATACAACAGAGTTGCATCTTATTGGTCATTTCATACAAAGAATTTGGTTAATATTCATAATATTTGGTTTCATACAATGATTGGTTAATTCTTGGTACTAGAAATCCTTACATACAAGTATAGGCACCTGATTTTTTAAAAAGTCATTTTGGAGGAAAAAAAGCAGTAATTACTATTATTATTATTATTATTATTATTATCTTTGTAAGTCAATCAAAATTATACCTGTTTTTGTCAGATTGGCAAAAAATATATTTTTTGGTGTGCCACAGGACTTTAGTGATTAGTTTACATGTGCCATGAGAGGAAAAATCGCTGGTCTTGAGACACTTCCGGCTGTCATGAATCAGAAGTTGGGGACAGAGGAATGGGAGATGCTACTGGCATCTAGCAGATAGAGGTCAGGGTTGCCGTTAAACACCTTACAGTGCACAGGACAGCCCCCATGTCAAAGAACTACCCAGCTCAGAATGTTGGTTCCGATGGAGTCGAGAGACCCAACGTACACAGTGTAGCGGATGGCGGTGGGTTCTGGACCTGGGCGGTCTGCCATGCATTGGCTGAAAGCCCTCAGATGTGTTTCCTCACCCCTAAAATAGGCAATAAAACACCCACCTTGTAGAGTTCCTGTGATGAAAATAAATTAATCTAGTGGCTGGAGTATGGCCCAGCACAAATGATACACAAACTGTTAAATAGAGAAAGCAATAGAAAAAGTATATCTGAAATATAATATATTAATATATTAACTTTAGTTTACTATTAGATGTGTTCATTAATGGGATTAATTATTAATATTGTGTAATGTTAAATATATGTTGATGTATTAATTATTAATATATTGAATGTTATATATCAATATATTATATGTAATAGTAATATTACTGACTTGAAATCTATCTATTACCTGCCTGTCTTCATTGACTCCCTCACTAAATTGTGAGCATCCTCAGGACAGTACTTGCCCTTACACATCTGTGTCACCTAAACCTTTAAGCACAGGGCTTAAACAGACAAATCAGAACCCGAAGATCCAGCCCACGGATAGCACCTATTGCCATTATCATTGGAGCCTGCCCATATTTGCCAAGCCCCCCACCTCAGAACACACTGGCCTGATACCCTTTGTGCCTGAGGGCACTCCCTGACGTCTACGTCCACCCTGTCCAGAGCACGGCAGGACTGGAGTGCCAGAGAGCCAGCAGCCCTCAAACAGGGACTGCTGGGAACTGGTGTGTAACACCCTAGGTCCCTCATCCCCAGTGGGGGAGACTCAGAGGTGTGTGTTCCACCTGTCTCATGGCTCCCCAGCAGGGGAGAGCGCCAGTTGTCTACAGTGGGGACTTCCCAGGTCCCATCCCATCCCAGCCTTGTCTCCTGTTTCTGTCCCTTCCCAGGGTTTCTTGGCTTCATGTGAGCACGTAAACGACTACCCTCCAGTCCTGGTGGCAGAGTTGGCTCCTGGGGGAACTTGACACACGAGGCAGGAGGAATGGACTGGGTTGCCAGGAAGGTGACGTCCCTGGCTTAAATCTTTCTGCATCTGTGTGTGGCTCAGGCTTTTGTCCTGCTGAGTCTCATCTCTCAGGCACGCGTCCCCGCCCACAAGACAGCAGGGGCTGAAACCGGACAAAGAAAAGCAACCCATTCTCAGAGCGAGGAAATAAATAATGCCTCCCGCCCTGAGGCCAGACTGAAAGGGAACGGGGCGGGTAATCTTCCCAGCGCAGCTTGAGGCACCTGTGACTGTTAAAGGGAGCTAATCTGTTTCTAGGGAAATACTTTTAAAAATTAAGCTCCAGGCTAAAAGTTTCCAACAATACACCTCCCTGTGGCATACTCCTCTAGGGACAAATAGGGGGGAAAATTTTCAAAGAGGGTGCTTGGTTTATCACTTGGTGTCTCCTTCCGCAGAGGGAAGAAGTCCCTTTGATTCTGCGGAGAAACCAAATCCCTTTGGACCCCTTTGAAGATTGAAGAGTTCCTCAGCTCTCCCCTGCCTCCACCCCATAAAGGCTGCGGATCGGTCTGAAAATAACCCTTTGGGAGTTGAAAGCCGATAGCATATTAGTAATCACTGCTGTTTCCTAAGCCCTTTCCTCAGAAGCTGCAGAAAAGAAAAATAACAAAACATACCCTGCTGTGTAGTTAAAATGCAACTTCAAATCTGTTCTGTTCTCCTTTGTGGAAAATGGCGCATAATGGTAAAAAGAATTTGTTGAGCATTTACTATATTCCAGGTATTTAAATTCCTTACCTCAGTAAACAACCCCATAAGTAACATTATTCCATTTTACAGATGGAAAGTTGCCGAAGTAAAGCTTTAAAGAATTGACCCAGGTCACCTAGCTCGTAACTCGTAGAGCTGGATAGGAGAGGCTGACTTCAGAATTCTACAGCAATTACCTTACGTGAGACTTAAGTACAATTGAAACGATAAACCTCATCCGAGGAAAGCTGGCAATCATTCTACTGGATGACAGGCAGGGAGACAGAGAACTTCCAGAGACTGATGGTGATTGGAGGGAACGGGCCGGCAGACAGGGGAGAAGGGCTGCAGACGGCCAGCGACGTTCTCCGTCCAAGACCCTGCACTCGTAACCTTGCTTTCTCACACGCGTGTCGGACCTGCACGCGCCTGCAACGCGTCTCGGACTGCATTCTGCAGGAAGGTGAAAGGAAAGCCAGGGGAACAGGAAAAGGCCTTTCTCTCACTCAAGAAAGGGGCCCCTGCCCCACAGCAGGGGATCCATCACAGGGACTGCAAGACCTCGCCGCTCTCCCAGATGGGGATGTGACCGGCTCTCCTCACGTTCCTCACCTGCTTCACACGTGGAGCCCAGTGCCAGGCTGCCTCGGTTCAGCCTGAGCTCCAACTCCTGCTACTGTTGTTAAGACTAAATGGAGGGCAAAGGGGGGGGGGGAAGGAATGGGACAACTGTAATAGAATAACAATAAAAATTTTTTAAAAGATTGAATGAGAAATTCATGCAAAAGGCATGACTCGATGGCCAGCCCATGATGAGTGCTCATTAAACATTTAGGAGCATCCTTCTGCCTTCACCTGAATGCTGAGGATGCAAGGCAGGTGTGCAGTCACCTCTGGCCTCAAGCTCGACCCCACTGCCCTGGTGCTGGACTTCCCTTGCAGCCTCAAGCATAGGAGAGAAACCCTTGGTCTGGGAACTGGCCTCTGCATTGAGCTCCTGGGAGGGGCTATCATATTAACGGCGTGGCCACTCACAGGCCCCCAAGGCCAGGGGAGTCCCCTCTCTTATTCCCAGCCCCTCTGAGGTGTGATACTGCAGTGAAGGGCCCAGAGGACAACCCAGCTATGGGTTCAGGGGTTCCCATGGTGCTTTTGGGGAGCAGAGCGAGAGGAAAAGGCATGTTTAGGTCAGTTTTTGGGCAATCAATGGGTGGCCCAAAATATGGTCTTTCTCCAGAGGTTCAGAGCAATATCTTCCATGGGCCAAAGATACATTGCAGAAATTATTCCTAGTCCTCATCATCAGGCAATAAAATGCTGCCCGTACGCTCATTTTACAGATTGGATTAATCTCGGGGTTCAACTAACCTACCACTATGCCCTAGCCAGGGAAAGGTAGATTTGGGATAAGAAATCAGGTGTCCCAGTCCAGAACCCCACAATCTTTCTACTTCCTCTTCTGTGCCTCTCTTAGGTGGGTAGTGTTTCTCTAGACAGATCTGAAAACAGTGTATTACAGACACAGAGGTGCATTTCCAGCTGTGTCTTCTGGAATTCAGGGGCTGCCATGGCTGCAAAATGCCAACTAACCCCTGGTCTCACTCTTAGAGCACTGGGAATAGTAATACAGTGAGGTGGCAGCACGAAGGTCCGGCCAATTTTGCCCAATGTGGACACATGACAGGCAATACCAGCCCCAGAGCTCCCCACAGGGCTGGCCAAGGCTCTCCCAGGCTGCCCCTCAGTTTAACTCCTGCCTCTGCCCAATCCTGCTGCCCCCCCTTCTGCTTATAGGCAACGACCCCAAAAAACACCTGGAATCTCCCAATTCTGTCTCAGGGTCTGCTTCCAAAAAGCCCAACCCGCACTACAAAGGGAGGTTTTTTAAGCCACAGAAAGGTGGGTCGTACAAACAAAAGCTGGATTCAGGAGTCAAAAGGCCTCGATGGGACCCCTAACTCATGTACTTTCTACCTCTGTGTTGGGCAAACCAGGTCATCTCGTTGAACTTGACATGAAAATAAAGACCAGTCCTACTAGACGGGTCCAATCAAGACAATGAGAAGAAAAACCGCAACACATCTTACAATGGTTACCCCTGTTACGGTGACAGTCCCCTCACTCTGCTACGGTGAATGCTCTTTGCAGGAGAGGAAGTGCTCCTTTCTGCTCCAATGACTCGGTTCTCCTCTCTCTAAATGAGAGCAAATGTAAAAAATTGTAAAAATGCAAAAAAAAAAAAAATTTGGAAAATTCTTTTCCAAGTTTCTGAAGTCAGCATCCCCAGCAGCCGCAGGAAAGTAAGGAACGTTATGATTCTTATACAGCAGAGCTGCAGCACGTAATTAAATCATTAAGAGGCAAATTAACTCCTCTAGCAATAGTCCTCCAAGTATTTGTGGGCAAACCCATTAGCTTTGTGCCAGTAAATCCTGAAATTTCTTCTCAGGCAACCCGAACAACTAGAGCATCAAAGGCAAGGGGTGTGTGATGTGCAGGTGGTTTGGCCTCCTACGGAGACAGGTGGGAGGGGTGGGGCGGGCAGCGGATGGGCCGCTAATGACATGTTGTGACTATACTTCATAAACCCTTTGAAAACACAGCTGCCAAATTTCCCCTACCTGGAACCAACAATAAATCTATTCTTTTCCCAGGAAAACCATTCAAAAGCTTTTGTTCTCCCATTTGCTCTATCCCTATCGCCTCTCATTTCAGCTGTATTCAAGCGGTTTGCACTATTGGTTTTGGAGGGGGCACAAGCGAGGGGCTGCTGGGTGAGGAGAAAGGGCATCTTCCAGTGAGGTACTTTGTAGCTATTTATTTAGCACGGTTTTCAGAATAATGAATATAAAGTTGGCTTCGATTCTGTAGCCAAATATATATTTACGCTATTGACTCAGAGTCAAGCTGACCAGCCTGGTTCGCTGTCTGTGGCCTTCAATTCATTCAGGCTTGAGTGTTTCAGTCAATATGTTGATCATTTCTATGATGACCCTGCTTAAACCATTTAATAAAATGTAAACAACACGAAAGTGTATTGGAAGTCAACATAACTCATTATTGCCGCTTATACGCTCATCAAACTCCTGAGGGGTGCCTGACCTGATGGCAGGTTTCCTCCAGAGTCATACAATAATTTTAGCTGTGAAAGGAAATTTTATGGCATGTAAGATTAGCCCACACTAATGCAAGGTCAAAAATAATAGAATCAATAGGCAAACTCAATACTGTGAACATTTTGAGAAAATTACTACCAGAAAACAATGTCAACAACAGATTGAAATGGGTCTCCAAAGTCGTCCCATTGATTTCCTTTCACTTTGGTGGTAACCTAACTCTTTCTTTTATGCAATATGGAATTTTTCGTCTTCTTTTTTCAGCTCTGCTTTAAACATGGGATATTTCTCTTGTACTTTTTTTTGATGGATGCCAAACACTACGTGTGTTGAAAATTTTAGATGCTGGTTCATATCGAAGAGAATATGAAGACTTATTCAATCATATAAAGCCTTTAGCAGGTCTTTAATTTAGGGCTCAGCTGATAAATTCAAGAGTGATTTTAATTATAGCAAGGCATCCAAGTTCAAATGTAAACAATTCCATTAACAGATTACTAAGTAAATAAAAACCTTATATAGGTTTTTATACTGAAAATCCCTGGCCTTCGAAATGGTCTTGTATTGGATATACCGCACGCATCATCATCCTTGTTTTTGTTGGAAGGGAGACCACGGATTGACAGACCGTGTTCTTCAGCAGTAACTGAGACACCCGCAAGTCACCAAACTTGACTGATGTCATGATGACCCCAACCCACCCCCAACTTTTCTGCTCTGGTCTTCCCATTTTGGTCAATGACTCAATCACCCCTTCCACCACTGGCCAGTGTATTCAAGCTAAAACCTTAGGAAATATCATCAATTTCTTTTCTTTTCCATCAGCAAGTTCTGGAGTTTTACATCCAAATCACACCCTGAAAGCACCCACCTCACTCCACCTCTGGTTTTGCACTGCCATAGCCTCTCTCCTGTCCTCTCACTCTCCCTTTCCTCTCCGAGAGGCTAGAGCGATCGCTGTGAATCCCATGTTAAGTCACACAGTGCTCATCCTCAGAGTTCTTCCATGGGCACCCATTGTACTTCATTTAAGCCCAGATCTGGTTACCGTGTCTACCAGGCCCTTCGTAGCTGGTCCCTGCCTACTGCTCCTTCTTCAACCCATCCTCGGTCTCTCCACCCCTAGCTTTCTAAGCTCCAGCCCCGTTGAGTTTCCTTTGTGACCTCAACCGCGCCAAGCTACAGAACACTTGAAGGTCTTTGCCTGGCCTAGTTCTTTTTCCTGGCACACTTTTCTTTCAACCTTTTCCATCACAGGTCTCTTCTCTTTAGCCAGGTCTCAGCTCTAGAAGAGCCTTCTCTGAACATGTCATCGAAGGGTGCCTGTGGCCTCACCCTCATACCTTCTAATTATTGTCATTATGTACATCATGTCTATAAAGAAGTTGACATTTCTAACTATGGCTCCAGGGTATAAAGATGGGGGTGAGGAAAAGCAGATTATACAAATCGTTTCCTCTAACATAATCCTTTTGTTCTCAAATTTCATTTCTACTGAGAGCAGAAATCCCTTAATTCATCAGTGAAGGGCATTGCTACATTTTTTTTCTAACTTTTCTTTCGGGTAATTTTCCAACCCCTTGCAGCTTCTCTCAGTCTCAGGGTTCTTGCCCCCTCCCTCTTCCCAAGATGCAGTGGTGCACCAGGGAACAGTTATGTGCTCATAGTTCTGGGAAGGCATGCCTGGCCCATGAGCTCCGCTTCTACATCAGTTCCTTCTGCTCATGGTCTTCAAGCATCATCCTCCATCCTTTCTGCAATCACTGCCCCTGTAGTGCAGCCTCCATTCTCAAGGGGCATTCTGGGCTGGTGTCCACCAAGATGGGGCTGACCCCACTCCTCTTTTGGGCTCTGTACTGGTGTCTGGTGTGAAGGACCATAGATCTCATCATTTCCTCTGACTGTGAAGTCCTATTCACCTAAACTCCTTTTCCTTGAACCCAGTCTTCTTCTAGAAAAATGGTTCATACAACACTGCCATGTCCCCCTTCATACAGTGGTTGATTGTGACCCTCTGCACCATGTGTGCTCCCCCGTGAGGCTGCCCAGGCTGACCAACGGCATTCTCCTGCCCCAAGCCCAACACGCACACCCTGGGCCCGATGTAATGCTTCCCTGAATAGGTTGCATTACCCGCAGCCTTCCAGCTGAAGACCTAGGCACCCTCAAACCTAGAACCAGGACACCCCTGTTGGACTTCCACTCTCCCCTATCCTGGCCACATTTCTGGGCTCCTCCCTCTGGCTCCCAAGGGCCTTTCCAGCTCTGTGTGATGAGAAATTTCTCCGAATTCATGACCTCACCTTTCCCATTCTACATTTCCCATTGCGGTCTACCCACCCAGACTGGTTCCTGTGATATAAAAGGCCAGTTTGGGAAATACCAGAATAACAGTGTTTTCCTGTAAAAGTCTGGCTTTTAAGACTATAGTCTTACTAAATATCTATTTTGCAACTCAGGGCTAAGAATCGTACTTAAGATAATTATTCAGCAAGTGTTGCTTGAAAATTACTTTTTATCTTGGGGCCACTTCAAAATTGCAGAAAATTTAACCCCTGAAAGAGAAGATGCCACAAGCACATTTCTGTGTATCCTACAAACAAGGACATTCTTTTATATAACCACAATCTACCATGAAAATCAGGAAACCAACATGAAATATGCCTACCACCTAACCCTCAGATCCCATGCTTGTTTCTCCTTCTGTCCTAAGAACGCCTTTTGTAGTTAAAGTATCATATTCAGAATCACCTGATGCATTTAGCTCTCATACCTGTAACCTCTTGATTCTGGAACAGCCCCTTAGACTTTTCTTGACTTTCATGACCTTGACACTCTGGAAAGTTATAAGCCAGTAATTCTGTAGACTTCCTCGGGCACTTCCACCATTGCCCACCCTTCCTGTGTGTGAGAGAGCAGAGCATCGTCTGAAGCTATGGGTAAGAAGACAGACTCTAAGTCAGACGTCCAGGGTCACATTCTGTCTTCTGATTGTGTGGTCTTGGGCAATTTATTGGACCAGCCTGTGCCTCAGTTTCCTTGCCTACAGAATGAAAGTAAGCATCGTTGGTATTTGTGAGAACACGATTCTTCCTGTATACTCAGAGCTGAGTTGTCTGGGCATGTATGACCCCTGGCTGCAGCCCTTACAAATGCTTGGTAGGTACAAGGCATATCAACGCACCAGCCCCCTTGCTCCTGACTGGGGCAGTCTGAGGTGTGGACTACACTTCAGAGCTCTCCTGCGAAATAAACCTGGGTCCCTTCCCCGGGATCCACTGAGATAGCACACTTCCTCTGCCTCTTTCCCTTCTTGGCCTCACTTCCCTACTCTGCTTCTGGTCTTTCCTAGGAACGCTTCTTAATAAGTTACTTTCCCACAAACCCTCGCCTCCGGGTCTGCTGTTGGGGAACACAACCTAAGACAGTTTCTGGATTTTAGGAGAGAGGTTTGCCTGATAAGTCCAGAATGGAGAGCACATAGACCAGCTCAGAAGCTGCCGGAGTTGTCCCGATGGGCACCACGCCAGCAGAGAAGTGAACACACAGAGTCTATTTGGAGGTGTTGTCCACAGGACTGGCTTGTAAGTAGGATGGGGGAATAAGGAAAAGAGGCAAAATGAAGGACAAATCCTTCGATGTAGGCAGACTGTTTCACATGGCGACCAGAACAGCACTTCAGCCGGGGAGAACTGATATTCTTAGAACCTCGGTTAGTAACACGAAGCATCGTTGGCAACAAGGACGCAGACGCACGAAGAAATTCAATCGCTGGTGCCAGTCTCCAAGTCGGAAATTATAATGCCGTGACTGTAACAGGTTTCATTTTTCAAAGGGAATATTTTGCTTTTCAAAGGTCCGACAGTGATGTTCCTGGATTAGAACCCATCAGTCTTCCTCGGTCTAGAAAAAAGGACATCGGCTATTTACACAGACTGGCCGGCTTTGTCCAACTGAGACAAAGACCCCTCGCATTCTTCTTCCTTCTTTATGTTCTAACATTCTGATGATCTCAGAACAGGCTTCAATTTCTTTCATTTTAGCAAGCTAGAAATGGGAAAGTAGTCCCCACTTATCCACAGGAAATGCGTTCCAAGACGCCCAGTGAATGTCTGAAACCAGGGATAGGACCAAGCCCTATGTGTACTTTCTTTTTCCTATACATGCATAACTAGTAAAAGGTTTAATTTATAAATTGGGCACAGTAAGAGATTAGCAATGATAATTATTAATAAAATAAAGTGGTTATAATAATATACTGTAATAAAAGTTATGTTAATGTGGTCTCTCAAAATACCTTATTATACTGCAGTCACCCTTATTCTTCTTGAAATAATGTAAGATGATAAAGTGTCTTATTAAGTGAAGAACTCTCACCTTTTCACTGAAAGGAAGCCCTTTATGGCTTCTCTTTGGCACATCCAAATTGCCAGCATCCCTAGTCTTGCCTTTGGGGCCATTACTCAGTGAAATAAGGGTGACTTGAACACAAGCAGTGTGACACCATGACGTCAATCTGATAACAAGACAGGAGCTAAGTGACCATCGGGAGCATGTACAGTGTGCGGGCACTGGACGAGGGGTGATTCACTCCCGGCCTGGACGGAGCAGGACGCACAGGGTTTCGTCATGCTACTCAGAGTGGTGTGCCATTTAGAACTTATGAACTGTTTACTTCTGGAATTTTCCCCTTTACTATTTCTAGACCGTGGCAGACGCAGGGTAACTGATACCATGGGAGGCAGAACTACAGATAAGGGGAACCATTGCCCAGAGAGGAGGACCCTGGAGAGGGTGTCAAAGACCTGAGTTCTAGTTCACCCACCCTGAACCTGGGTGAGTCACCAAAATGCGATCTCCAGGAGTCCCAACTGATACACTAGTTGCATCCTGAAAATATTTATTGAGCATCTGCTATTTTTCAGATTCGGTTCTACATCGAGGGGACAGTGATAAGAACACATATCCTAGGCTCACAGGAGGATAAAATTCTCTGTCCCTACCCACAGGTGAAATAGACGTTTGTGATATAAGGTTTTTGTAAAATTAGTGGGATGAGCAAATGTAAGCATTATTAGTATTTCTGAGACTTCTCTGTCATCTCTTCAATGTTGCCCCCGACTTCCCAATATTAATAATTACAAATCAAATGCTTTTCTTATGTATTCTGAATAAAAATGGTCACGTGTGGTCGTGAAGGCCCATAATCCTCCATCTGGAACTCAATACACTTCGGAATTCAAGCATTACTTGGATCGAGGAATTTGTGCTCCCCAAGGGGCCCAGGAGTCCCCGTGATCAAACTCGACACTGCTGCAGTAAAACATGAATATTCGACCCACCAGAATATATCTGTATCTTATCCAGATAGAGATATTCATGTCAGCTTAATTCAATCTTGGCCATGAAGTACATTGTTTTAAAAATTTAAAAGAAATGAACTCGGGTGCTCAGGTGGTTTTATTTTTCAAAATTGCATGGGAGAAATGATGGGTCTAGAGCATATATTGTTTGAAATAAGTAGGACATGGGTTGGGGCTTAAAAACCATATTTATCAAAGATATTCATTACAATTGCATTTGCTATAATGGTATTTGACCTATAGATGACCTACCTTTATAAATAAACTTAAAGCACCTCCAGGTCCATTAATATTTCATTGATCCATAAAATACTCCCAAGCACTTATATTTATCAGCCTCATAGAAAGCTGTTTCTGATGTAGAAACCATACACACAAAAAAGGCCACCTAGCTCTGGTGTCCTGGATCATAATTCACATGAACATTAGTAGTCAGCTGTAATACAATTTTGAAGGCCCCAGGAGGGACCGGTGAAAGCTGGCATGACAGAATTGGACCATGCCATCTGGTGGGTCGGCCTTTCAGGTGCTTAAGATAGCAATATCCAGAGACATCTCTTTAAAATGCACTTCGGAGACAATGACTTCCCCTCAGAAGCCCCCAGCGGCTTCCCACAGAATCTAGAATAAAGGTTAACTTCCTTATCTTGGTCTGGCTCCATCCGACTTCACCTTTCCCCATTTCCCTGGATGCTCTAGTCATACTGGCCCTCTAACTCACAAAGTGTTCACTCACCTCTACACCTTTGCCTGAAACACCTACCTGAGCAGGCCCCACCCATCCCGCAAATGGTTCCTCCTGACCATCCAGGCTTCAGCTCGAAGGTTGTCTACCCAAAAAATCCTTCACCCCACCTCAATCGCTCTTTATCATATCACCCTATTTATTTACTTCCTATTATTATTACTCTCTGAAATTATGGCTTCACTTGTTTTTTATTGTGGTACAAAACATGGATCTATCCTGCTTGATTCCGTGAGAAACACCACCAAGCAGACACAGTGCACGGTACACAGTAGGTGATCAATAAATATTCCTCAGGCTGAGCTGGGGCTTTATTTTTCTGTGATGCTTATAGACCTCTGTGGGCATCTCTTCCCTTCCTTCAATCTGAGGGCCACACACACTCTTCAAGCTCACCCCTTCTTTCTCATCAGTGAAAGTGGTCAGCCACTCTAAACATAAACTGTTTTTTCCTCTCTTTTTGCAAAAGTATGATCTACCTGTTGGGGGACAAAGAAGTAGCAGGTCAAGCTATGTGACTGTTACAACTGTGATGACGATGTTTAAAAGCCCACCCTTCCCTCGTGGTCCCCCCGACACGCTCGGAAGACACGTGACTCATCAACATGAAGGTCAGGCTCAAAAACCCCCAGCCATTCCCTGCCGGCCATTCTAGTGTCACTCAGTGAACAGACCTTGGTCAAAAACTATGTCAACAGCAATTGGGTTCACCGGCTTTTGCCAACAGATCATAAAAGTCTATGATTTTAATCAAAGTTTGTCATCTGCCCAAACTTAAGAAATAAATTCCCATCAAATGGAAATTCAAGCTTCTGAAAGGCACCTAGCCCCAGAGCCATGAGGATGAACTCAGGGTCCAGAAAGGAAATAAAAATCAATCGTGACAATTATTTCTCTAAATTATTTTAAACTGCAGTGTATTGAGAAGGTCCAGGTAAATGCCGCTGTCACGCCAACAAGCAGTGCTGTCCCTGTCACTGACCTTTAACTTGTTAAGATGCACGTCAGTATGCCAATTAGAAGTGTCCAGAGCAGGGCCAGATGCACTCTCCGTTTCCAGAGGGTCCCAAATAATCTACAAAAAATGAAATTCGAGGGACAACTCTGTCTTGCTAGAGACACGTACAAACAACCTTGAAAAAGTGTCTGGTTGGAGGGTCTGTTCCTTCATCACACCAGCTCTTATTTCAATGGACTCCGACCTGAGCTTGCTTCAAAATAAGGCAGAGTCGAGTGGGAAGCCGTGGCAGCGAAACAGCCTGAAACATCTCATTCAGAATGAGGTCACTTCTGCACCGACTCCCCTCCTCTAGCATGTAACCCAAAACCCAGTGAAAAGCAAAAGAAATGGTCCTCAGAACAGCCCAGATAGATGCTGCCAAACGCGGGCACCCTACTAGCGAGAGAGCTACAAGCAAGACCCATGGGCATTTATGTAACTAGGAGTAAAAACTCTAACAACCTCGGTGTCTCAGTCGAGGGCCTGTTGGAAACCCACTGGCGCTGTCAGATTAGGAAAGCCCAGTCGGCTTGGTGAAGGCACCTCTCACAGAGGGGCAGGGCGCCGGGAGAGTCAAGGGAGCTGCTACCACCACAGGCCTGATGGTAAAAAGGGAGGGGAACTTCCAGAATCAGGAAGAAGGAAAGGCCATGTGGAAGAGGCTACCTTGAGCTGGAGGAAACCATCACCAAGGCAACCCCACAGGAAGCAAATGTCCTAGCCTCACGCTCTCCCCTCTTGTTTCTTGCCAGCTCGCCCCACGGGAACCTGAAGGGCAAGGGAGTCGGCGGGGGGCTGCCCCTCAGGGTGGGGGGCAGGGGATGGACCTCGGGGCCAACAGAAGGTGTCTGGCATGTTTGATGGGTAATTGTGGTTTTCTCAGTCCCCCGCCCAGGAGGAAACCAGGAATGGCTGTTAGCACACGGCCACGCTCAGGAAGAATACCTGGTAACCAGTAAGGAGAAAACAGTTCTTACAGCAGACACCGGGTCGCTCCCATTGGGGGACAGGACCTTCTACAAGGTCTAGTCCAAGAAGACAAATTCTGCCCCCCGTGGAATGAAAATAAAAGTCATTTGGAATGCGGCCCTTTCAGGTAGAGGCCCCATTCTCCATGGTGCCTGAAGACATCACCGTAGAACAGACACCTCCATAATTTGATAACAAGTAGCCCAGGAAACTTGACAAAGACTTCAATGAACTCACCTTGGGGACGCAGAGACACGTCGGGAATATTTTATAAGGCTCCTCCCCAAAGCAGGTGAAGTGCGTCTACCTGCTAATTCAGGGCACACAATAGTACCTGACAATTTGTGGAGCCCTCACCATGCACGCTAACTTCACAGGCAGATCTCTCCCGCCCACGGCCCCGCCTCCTCAGCCAGTATCAGCCTCGTTTCACACACGGCAGTGAGGTAGTCTGTCCAAGGTCCCAGAGCCAGTAAGATGGGTGCCAGCTTCACACCAGGCAGTCTGGCTCCGGAGCCTGCCCACCAAACCAGATCCGGTCTCTCCAGCCTGCGTCTGCAACACCTGCTGTGTGCAAAGTACAATGCAAAGGAGATGATTTTGAAAAAAACAAAAGAAACGCTTTTGTGATGCTTCAGTAAATGTAAAGTATAAGAGACGCACGCGGTGTATTAGTTTTGTATTGTTGTGAGACCTGTTACCACCAACTGAGCGGCTTGCACAACCACCCATTTATCACTTTTGGTTCCGTGGGCCAGGAGTCCTGGCCTAGCTTGGCTGCCATCTCTGCTCGTGGTCTCACCAGGCTGAAGTTCAGGGACTGGCTGAGCAGTGCTCCCATCTGGAGGCTCTGGGGAAGGACCCATTTCCTAGCTCATTCAGATTGCTGACGTAATCAGTCCCTTAAGTCTGTAAGGGACCCAAGTCCCCATTTTCTTGCTTCCTGTTGGCAGGGGCCCCCCCCCCCCCCACCCCCCAACACACACACTCCTTGCCAGGTGGCCCCTCCCATCTTCACAGCCTGCCATAGAGACTCTTCTTCAAGTCAAATCTCATTCTTCAAATCTCCTGCGGGAAGAGTCCGAGCTCCTTCAGGTACTCGTCTGATTAGGTCGGGCCCACCTGGCATAATTTCCCCACTTTGAGGCCACCGGATTCCACATGTTAATGTACATCCACCAAATCCTTTCTTCCATAGGAATAACATTTCATCCTATTCACAGATCGCTCCCACACCCAAGGGGAGGACATGGCACAAGGGCAAGGGTCACTGAGGGTCATCTGAGAAGCCTGCCTACACTTCTGGTGTCCACACAGGACGATCACAAAGCTGGAGCTTGCACCCACGACCTTCTTACAATACACACGTAGAAGTCATTGACCTCGAACTCTGGACAGGAACTGCATAGTCCGCCCCGTGCCCAGCCTCTGTTACTCAAGCTGTTTAACTTCTCTGAGCCCGGGACGTCTCTTTCTCTGGGATCATTGACGCCTCACAGGGTTAAATGCACGTGACTGCCTAGCACGGTCTCTGTCAAGGAGTGGGCACTGAGTAGCTCTTAGCTATTGGAATTAATATTAGCACGGCTGTTAATATCTTAACTGCTGTTCATATTTGAATTATTCAACCAGAACTGAGAAAGGCCCGGACTGAGCTCGCCACACAGCTGAGAAAAATCTCTGTGGCTCGTGTGTCTGAACGTGGATTCTGGGAGCAATAAGCCTGGGCACTGAGGCATCAAGTCAGGAACAAAAGCAAGTGGCCCCCGGCAAGGAAGGAACAAGCAGAGCTCACATTCCAGCTCCGCTCACAAGGCAGCCTATCGCTCTTCGGACATTCCTCAGACCACGCGAGCACAAAGGCTCCCGGAGACCAGAGCCTGGGCTGTTCTATCACACGGACGCAAACAACTGTGAGGTTCCCGAAGCACGCAGACTCCGCCCCAAACAGCAGGCCCCGCCCCTCCCCTCCAACCATCTGTGTGACTTATCACAAGCTCTGCTTTTGCATTCGCTCTCATTGAAACAACATTGTCCATCCCGCTTCTTCCTACAAGATACAACTTATCGTGGCTCCTTCTGCTTCGTACTCATGAGAGGCCACTCCAGGGGATGAGGTGTGGGGGCTGTGTCGTTCCTGGGAACTGTGTCCTTTCTATAAAGCCTGCCCCCTTTAACTGTGGAGGGGCCAGGAAATGGTTTCTGATTTTGTCAACAGCAGCGCCTTCCAACATGGAAAATTGTCAGGAAGAAAAAAATACATTAGACCTTCTATTGATACTTATTTTCATGCTAAAAATAAGGAAGGAATCGAGCTTTGTATGTTAATAAGAAGCTTGATGCTCATCTCCTTGGGTCTGCGGGGCTGCACGCGGTGTTGCAGGACTCCTGAGAGAAGAGGGGAGTTCAACAATCCGAAGGAGGGGACGGACGCAGTGACGTTATTATTCCCTCTAGCCTGCGGCTTCTGGAGGTTTCTCACAATTGTGCGTGCTCGGTAATTCGGATTCGCAGTAGTATCTGCTCTAACTGTGGCAGCAGTGATCAGGACTTTGTCTCACATGAAATGCCTTCTGTGATACTCCACAAAATAGAAAGGTATTTGTAACTGGCCACGTACATCGTTTCCAATACTCAAAAAGAAAGAAAATGCACAATTTAATAGATAAAAGCTCAGATTATTTTTTAAAATACATAGTCAGCCACCCTCCAGCTGGTTTCAAATAGTAATCTCATCTTCAAACCACCTGAATTCCTGAGTCAACACTTTTAGTCATTCACACCTTAGTTTGAAATACTGTCATGAGCCAACCCAGTTCCTGAGGGAGATTCTTCTGGAGCACAAGGGAAAAGTGTCTGAAGAGGTTGTATTTGGAAGTCTTTTGGCAACGAATGCCAAAAAACCCTAACTTAATGTAACTGAAGCAAAAAGGAGCTTTTATTGTCTCCCATACCATGGAAGTTTAAGGATAAAACCCACCTTCAGGAAGGGCTAGATCCAGCAATCCCGAGACCGCATCAGAACTCTCCCTTTCTCATCTCTGCTTCCCTTGATGGTGGCTTTCTTCTACAGCTGATTCTCTCCCTTGGTAGTACCAAAGCACCCGGCTTACCTCCTCTGGGCATTGTGGGCCTGGTGAAAAGACGGCTCCTTATTCCTAGTAGAGACTGCTCAAGGGCCTGGCTGAACTCTCATTGGCTACACGTGGCTCAGTAGTCACACCTGGTGCTGGGGGGAGGAGTCAGAGCTCTCCACACTTCACAGGGGGAGAAGGAAGCTTGAGTGCCCAAGAGGAAACGAGAGGTGCTGTTTCCAGAAGGAAGACAAGGCTTGGGGCCAGTGGAGCAACAGATGTCTGTTTCAGGGGATGCAGAGAGGGAGTGACTCAGGCGCGACGGAGCCATCCTGGAGCACACGGCCTGCCGTGTGGCGGTTATGGAAATCAACGAGGAGTCAGGGAGTCCCAGCAAGGCTTCCGGGCCACACTCAGACAGAGGGAACATCTGACCTCTGATTCAGAATGACGGATGACGCGAGCACACTTCTAGCTGGCAAGCCCCAGCACGTGGACTCGGTTAAAAAGAACACCTCTGCTTGCACTCTGACAGGTCTGACAAAGACTAAAGGCAGCGCTGATGAACCTGGAGCCAAATCACAGCCGTCTCCCTCCTCCCAGGTGCTGTGTGACTGCGCGGAAGCACCTTAACTTCTCTGTGCTTCATTTCCTCGTCAGGCAGCTGATTTCTGTATCCACCTCAGGAACTTTCAGCCAGCATTTAAGGAGGTTTTTTTCCGAGAGTTGCAAAATGGAACCCTGAAGGGGGAAGGAATGGAATCTCACCGCTGAGAGTTCCTGCTCTCCCACTCGCCAGCTAGGCAAATTGGGTGATTTATTTAACCACTCTGAGATCATGTCCTCACCAGAAATGAAGGTAAATGGCTAACAGTACTCGCCTCCTAAGTTTCTTTGCGGGACCCACATCTCACGCCCTGCCCTGTGCCGGCCGGACAGGAAGCACGCGGCGCACGGTACCTGCTGTGGATTCTTCTCTCACCCAGAGGCAAGTCCCACAAGGACAGGATTTTCGTCTATCTCAGTTGCTGCTGTCATTCAGAACAGGGCCTGGCACATAACAGATGTCCGATAAGCCCTTGTTAGGCAGCCAGTCGTACACTAGTCGCCGATGGGAGGGGTGCACATCGGCCCTCCGCTTTCTCATCTATAGCTCCCCATGTTTCCCCAACTTCCTGATCGGGGTGTTTTATTCAACAAGTAGTTACGGAGTGCCTATTTTGTTTCAGATGCTGGCTTGCCTCTGGGAATAGAGCAGGGGGTAAGACATGCATAGCAGCTTCTCCCAGGAGTTTATGTTCCCATGGAGAGAGGGAGGAAGACAGCCCTTCAGGAGGTGATAAGATTTATGAGAGAAATAAAGTCCAGTGAAGGCAGGGAGTTGGGGGGTGGGTAGTTCAGCATGGGTGGTCCAGGAAGGCTCCCAAGAAAGTGACTTCTGAGCTGACCCTGAGAGATGGGAAGGAGCCAGCCACGGAAAGAGCTAAGAGGATTCAAGGTAGAAGTCGTGAGGGGGTGCCATGAACTGAACTGCACCACCCCCCAAAAGATGTTGCAGTCCTAACCCCCCAGACTTGTCAGTACAACCTGACTTGGAAATAGAGTCTTTGAAGATGCCATCAAGTGTCACCAGCCTCCAGAACAATGAGAGAATAGAGTGCTGTTGGTTTTACTCGCCCATGTTAGGGTCCTTGGTTAGGGTGGCCCTAGGAAGTGGAGACAAGTGGGAATGTGCTTGGCTGGTTCAGGGACAGAAAGGGAGAGCAAGGAGGACTGCAGGGGAGAGAGGAGGAAAGGTGGCCAGAGTTAGGAAAAGGTGGCTCACGTGGGACCTGGTTGGCCAGACCACAGTGAGGACGCTGCCTGTCACCAGCCCAGGGATGGGAAGGCAGGGAGGGACAGGACACAAAGGAAGGACATGGTCTGACTCAGGTTTCCCAGAATCACGCAGGCACCTATGACATGGGGGCACCTGCCAGAGCGTGAGGACCGGCTAGCCTGGAGGTAGTTGTTTCAGGTAAGAGCTGAGATGGCTTTTCCTACCTTGGTGGTGGCATCAACTACGTGCTAGAAGGGGGAGCCATCGACTGAGTTACGTGAGCCCAGAAGCGTCCTGAGGAACCAGAAGTTGCTCAGAAGGCACGTCAGATGCCCGCCCTTTCCTGTCTTCAGGTTCCCTCTGCCTCAAACCGTTATCTGCGATCGCTCTTCCCAACTGAACTCACGCACAGTATGCCAGAAGGGATGCACTTCTCTGCAGGGAGCGCAGATATAGACACGCGTGTACACGTCTACATTTTGCACATTGTCCGGAAGCAGTGATTTGCACCCTTCTGCATCACACGGCACGCACAACTAATTACTGAAATTCTGCGGCACACCAAAAAAACATATTTTTTGCCAATCTGACTAAAAAAAGGTATAATTTTGATTTATTCACACCAGATGGCTATTGTTGTGTTGGCTGCTGTCATTTTTTAATTTGACAGGCTAAGGAAAGAGGCCAGTGCCCCCGACGAAGTAGTCAGGTGCTGCGTGTTTAAACATCCCTGCGGCTCGCCGGTGGAAAATCCCTGTCCTAAATCCATGAAGGACGCTGAAGGGAGAAACAGGTACCAACCAGTTTCTGCTGCCGGTGGTCAACCTAGGCTTTTATTTTTCTCTCTCTTTTTCTCTGAGCATGAAAATACTGCATTTTGTATGTTTTTCCCCACTGTGATCATTCTGGTTTTGTGACTGTGTATTAGTTACCCTGGCAACATGGCAGACTTGCATCTGATTGGCCACGCTGTCAGGTTCATTGTCAGAGCCATGGGCCCAGTTTTGAGTAGTAGATGTGTGTGCGTTAACCAGGGCTGGACAGACAAAGTTGGCCAGGAAAACTCAATCTCGCAGAATTTCTGCGTCCCCTCTGCCTGCCAAAAGGACCCTCCTCTCCCTCCAGCTGCTGCGAATGTCCCTTGCATTTTTTGGGGAAGATGCAAAAGCATATTTGTGTGTGCGTATACATATAGTATTTGTTAGGAAATGTGCTCAGTGCCGCTCCGTTCAGCCTGTGGTGCAGAAGGCGTTTACTTGTGATGAGGAACTAACTCTAAAGGAGGCTAACAGATGACGGGCCAATGGCTGGACCATGGGATTAGAGCTTATTACCCAGCCTTCATTCAGACTAACTGTGCAATCTGGAATGAGCCACAAACTCAGCCAAACGCTCCATTTTCTGTAAGTCAATTTCATTCATAAAGACAGAGCTTTCACTTAAGAACGAGGTCCTGGGAGCACAGGATGCTAAAGACTTAAACTGGGATAAAATTGTAACCCAGTTTATGCCAACAATATTGAATCATGCACTCACTCAATTTATCAGCTACATCGTTTACTTATTAGAGTCTGGCTCTCTTCATTTGCCAATTACCCAGGAAAAGACAAGGCCCTACCTACAGCTGAAAAACTCTTTATTAGCCGATGAACAAAGAACCACAACAGAGAGTCAAGTACAGGCCAGTGCCTAAAAAAGTAGTGAGTATATTTTTTCTTATTTGCACAAATTTCTGAGCAGCCACACCTGGCTCACTTTTCCCAACCTTTGCATTTTCCAGGGAAGTGTATCATTGGCCTGGCCCTACCATGCTCTCTGCATTTGAGCGTGTTACGTTTAACTGCGCTTCACAGCCAGCATGGTCCTAATGTAGACATAAAAGTCATTGGCAAGCAGTCATTTCTCACCTGGGCTAAGTGTTACAGTATGTTCAGCTCCAGTAAAGTTAACATTTAGGCTGTCCAATTTCACAGAGAAGAAAATCTGAAGGGAAAAGAGACAAGAAACACATTCCAAATAGTCTTCCAAAGAAGATGGTAACACAGTCACAATTCATTCCTCCGCAGAGTTACCAGGCAAGGGGGGGAGCGGCCTTCTAAAACTTCTCTTTCCCCACATTGAGATCAGTATCTTGTGAAGTGTGCAGAGAGCATGGGAGAATCAGAGCAGGAGAGGGGACCAACCAGCTCCCCCAGGACTTAGCCAGTGAACCGACTGACACCAGCGTTCAAGTATCGCGTGCTTTCTTAAGACACTAGCCTCTGTGGTGGCGTTTTCTTAGGGAGTCTTGCTTGTAGTGCATACTGACAAGTGCTTCTGTATTGGCTAATTTTCCTACACAGAAGCACAGTTACATGGCTTTAGATTTGTGCAAGGGTTAATGTCCTAAGGGTATATGTTTACAAGGTATTACAATTTTTATAACCCTCCTTTGGTAGCTTTCCATTATCTAACAGACATTCAGGAAACCCCCAAATGGAGGTGGCCTGGGCCGCTGGACCCCTGAGAGGCCTGCCTGCTCCAGGATGTGGGCACAAGGAAGCTCTCTGGGTGGGGGTAGGGGGACTGCTGGTAAGATGAGGCTTCCCCACTGAGCCCCAGCTTGGAAGTTCTCACTTTGAACAACTCCAGAGCACGGACCACTGCCCAGAACATCACATGCAGATTTTCGGAGAAGACGCGGCAGAGCAAGGAAATGAACACAGTGCACGTCTGTGGGCAGAGCATTAGTTAAAAGGGAAAAAAATTAACAGGGCAAGGGAGGGGTGGGGGTGGGAAGCACAACGACAAAACCTCATTTGGAGCCAACAGAGATAATCGGAGGGCAAGCGAAGAAAGGAGCCCGCGTGAGAGATTCCATGCCAATCTAGGAGACGGTGCGGTGACATGCGAGGAGACAAAAAGGACACGGGCGTGTTAACAGAACAGAGGGAAACGAAAGCGCAGCACAAAGCCCTCTGGTTCTACATGCAAGCCAAGGTACACACGCACGCCAATAAACACAGGGAAGGGGGGAACAAAGGGTGTCATAGCAACCTCAACAAGTCCCGTTGTGCTACCAACTGCAATGGACTTGGTCATCCATCAAGGAGCCTCGGAGGTCCAGACGTGGCATTCGCACGGGGAGGGCTGTGGCCGCCCCAGTCCGAGGTGGCCGGGACCCTGCAATGCACTGTGGTCTCCCTTTCTTCCTTCCTCCCCCCATAAAATCGTCTGTGCCAAGCCTCTCCCTCCCTTCTCCCAACAGCTGAAATGCAGAAAACAATCTGGACACAGCATCCGGCTACCCTCGTGGCCCTCAGTTCTGCTTCCCACATTGTTTCAGATTTGGGGACAGTGGCCTTCCCCTGGGCTCTCAAAACCCACCCCCCCAACCCTTTGAAAACAAAGACAAGATAATCACAAAAGAAGGGGGAGAAAAGCATATGAATGCGTTGTGCCTGATCTTGGGAAATCGAGCATCCCACCGCTGGAACCCGCTTGGGACTGTGGGTCTCCAGAGGGATAGAAATCTCATTTACCTGTGCACCATTCCAAAGGGAAACACTCATTTTCCTCCTCCACCTCTGCCTGCTGCTTAAGTTACAGGTCCCTTCTTTATTAATAAACTCATTTCTTTGTACTTCTGGTTTGAGTGGGGAAAATACTGTGATGCTGGGAAGAAAAAGCAATAAAAAGATGACTGTTTCATCGGCCAGAGCTGGGATGCTATAGACGATAAAAGGGAACTTGTACCAGAAGCTAATGGGGATATCGACGTGTGCATCTGGAAACCTAAACTTAGTGAAGTGTAAGGCAAGAGCAGGCTTTCTCGCTTTATTTCTGTATCTGGGAAAGTTTCCGTGTCTGGTACCATATGAATATTTATTAATGCATTGTGAATCAGAACCTGTGATTATTACTCAAACTATCTTTTTACCTTACAAGCTTCCACTCAGAAGAATAAAACACGTCGGCTTTTGCTCTCCCCATATTTTAGTCAATGTTTTAACAGCTTTGCTGTAAATATCTCATCCATTACGATGCAGTTGTGGCCATACCGGCATCACGTCTCCTGTTTTATTACCGTCATTGCGGCAAAAGAACACACTGTTAATTCTCTTAACTAACAAGTTCATTGTTGCAGCTGGTCGGCGATCTCCTGGTAGCTGGGACCACGTGTTCAATGAGAACTGGTTATAAATCAAAGAAGGGGCCGAGTGAGGTGTGTTCCTTTTGCTAAGATGGGTCCTTATTTGAGATTGTCATTTCATATGCTGTCATGGAAGAAATGAGAAAATCTGAAGATGGAGCCAAAGCCAATCGTATTAGATGAAGAGGTTACACAACCCCCAAAGAATTCAGCTCTGGAATACGCAACACCCTCAGCCCTTCAGAGTCTCTGCCTGAAACCCGCACGTCCTTCAGAGCTCGCATCCAGCGGAGGCCTGTAAACCTGTCTTCTTCTAGACTCTTCCCAGCAGAAGCGGGCTGATACCTCTCTTCCCCAGACATGACTTAGTTTGCTCGTCAGTGTGGTCTGAGGGCCAAGAATGTGGGTGTGCAGTGGGCAGATGCGCTTGCTTTCAGCTCTGTGACATCTCCCGGTTGTGCGGATGTGGGCGACTTACCACCCGTGAACCTCATCTGCAAGACGGGAGCAGAATCACACCTGCCCTTGGGCTACTGTGGTAGTAGGGAGGCTACCTGGTGCTGGAGGGGCCTTGACTTGGGGTGGTGAACATGCAGTACAACGTGCAGATGATGGACTACAGACTTGCGCACCTGAAGCCTACATCATTTTAGTAACCAGCGTCGCCCCAATACATTCTGAGTCGGTCAGGATCCAGTGCAGAAAGGAGAAATCACTATAGATATTTCAAGCACAAAATGAGTTAATTTGGGCACTAAGTGTACACCAGTTATCTCATGTATGGTAACGTTGAAACACACACACACAGCAGCTTACAACAATGAGCACTTATTTAAACCACGGACTGCAGATTGGAGATTTGGGGAGGGCGTGGCTGGGCAGGTCTGCTGGTCATGCGAGGCCCGCTCCGCGTCTTGCTGTTGGCTGGCAAATCTAGGCTGAATGCTCTCCATCAGGAGAGCCCGGGCGTTCTCCTGGCATAGGCAGAAAAGCAAAAGGGCTTCCTCGTGGGTGAGTTTTGCTTGCAACCCATCTGCAAGTTCTGTGTTCAGCCCACAGGCAAGGGTTGGGGTAGAAAGACCGCCCCACCTGGAGAGGCTGGATCTTACAGTGACCAATCATTTTGGTTTTCCAGAGCCTAAGGAGTTTCTCCAGAACTTCCAGTGTTAAAATTGGGACAGTCCTGGACAAACCACAATGCATCAGTCCTTCTGTTGGCACTTTTACAAGGAAAGGACATAGATAGACGCCAGGAGGGTGAGGAATTGCAGCCTTAAGAAGAAGATGTCAAAGTTGCCTATCAAATCAAGGGACGGACCGGCAGAGGCACTGTCAGTCCCAGAGGCACAGCCCCATTTCTGTCGGTGTCATCACCTCTGCCATTATCCCCACCAACCTGGCGAGCAGACGCTGACACGTGGACACGTGGAACCGGGCTGAGAGGACTCACCTGTGAGCACTTGCTGGTCAACCATCACAGTCCAGGAGGTATCGGGCCTGCTCCCACCTTCCAGATCTCCCTCCGGGGCAACTGATGAATAGAGTGAAACTGTAACCCAGAACCTGGCATGCTGTGCAGCTTTCCAACCTCCTGGGGGGCGGAGGGGAACGGAACGCAAGGGGCTGGTCCGAGCATCCCGGATAAAGGCTCACGCAGACATCTGGCTCGAGGCGAACGCACTGGGCTGCAGCGCCGATGGTCAGATCCGTTCAGACTGAGCCATCGAGCTGACCTGCCACTAACCCTGAGGCCTGGGACTCTCTCTGCTTTCGCTAAAAACAGGGACCAAAGGGTGTCCTTCTCAGACAGCTGGACTCCTAGAAGGCCGCCCTCGAAAGGGCAGCATCATTACAGAGACAATGGTTTTGGGAGCGTTTCTACTCCCAAGGACGGCCAAGGAATATTCAAGAAGCTCCAAGTCTTTTTTCACCTTGGTCGCTTTTAGATGTTTTATCGGTGTGTGCGTGCGCGCACGTGTGTGCGTGTGCATGTGCGTGTGTGTTAAATTACTCTTCTTCTGGGAATCTCAGTCTCCGAAAGGTTTTGTTCCAATTCTGGCTGAAGGTTTACATCAGTTTTCATCACGTGAACCCAGGCTGACTCCTTTGCTATCACACACAGCTACAAAATACATAAGAGAACAGAATGCGCTCTGGGGGTATCGGAAAGGAGCACCATAGATCTCGGCCTGTGTCTGGCCTATTAAGGCAGGAGGAGACAAAACACCTTATCTTCAGAAGGTCATGCGAGTCTACTGATTTCAAAACACAGATGAGCTGAATTTATTAGGAAAAATTCTGGTTCATTAGAGGTGATTTTTCTAAGGTTCAGTTACTTGAGGAAAACATACCTGAGTTGCAATTCTAACTCTGTCTCCTGAGAAATCTCGGATGCCTGCTAATCATTTTGAATTCTTTGCTGCCCTTAACTTTCTGGCTGTGTGTAAGAAATCATTTTAAATGAATTGAATAAAATTTCACAAGTGTTATGTGCCAGTGAATGATGAACTCACAGGAAATATGACTCAAATCCACTTTTTTCATTCTGGTTTTTTCTCATAATAAATAGAAATGAACAAATGTGGCTTTGATGACATCTTGGAGTGAGAGGCTTTATTGATATATTATCAGTCGGAAGCGTGTAATGCTTTGGCGAAACAAACTCCATCCCGCATATTTATAACCAGAATGAAAAAGGTGTGTTTGTTATTTTGCGTGACACTTCCTAATGACGGTGAAGTTTTATATATGAAGATATGCATGCACTATCATAGAAATGAACAATATTTCAGCTTACAAAATGTTTCTTTGATTGAAGATGTTTTTGTACTTAGTTTCCAATTACTTTTGTAACCTGTGCTCACAAACTCACAGATGCCCTTTCCTCGCTCCTGTGAAGCTGTAAACAGATGCTCCAAAGTACATCTGTTGGGGCTGGAAAAGGTCCGTGTCACAGTCTTTCTTCGGACGCCTGAGGCTCTGGGCATTAGCCAGTTCAGTCTGTATTGGGTCAAACCCTTTGGGCTGCAAAAACTGGAAAATGGCTGGAGAAAAAAGGTTGTCCCATGGCTCACACACGTCAGGGGAAAAGGGTGGCTTCAGATACAGTGAGATGAAGGTGCTCAACGGTGTCACCGGAACCTGGCATCCTTCCATCTCTCAGCTTTGCTTTCTGATTTATGTTCGCTTTCTTATAAAACAGAGTCTCTCCACAAAGTGACAAGATGACGGAACGCCCTACCGCACTCAGTCCCATCCAGGGAAAACGAAACGCAAAAGCTCACGGGGACATGTGAACACTGTCCCCCTAAAGAGACAGCCATCACCAGGGTCCAGCTTCCTGCCGGCAGGTGGGAATGTTAACCTGGGGCTAACAGACCTCCTGGTTTTTCAAAGAGGAAATTCATACTGATTTTTCAAGGAAAATAGAAACTGTCCTATTGGCTCCGTTAAGCATAAAATACACTTAAATGGGTTTGCTGGCCAAGCAAAGCTGGTCTGCGGGCTGGATTCAATACGCTGGCTGCCTCTTTGAGACCAGAACCTAGGGGCTGTAATTCTGAGATCGACCCTAAGGAGGGGGAAAAACACACAAAACAGGAAACAGCAAAACTATGGAGACGGTAAAGAGATCAGTGGTGTTACCAGGGCTTAGGCAGAAGAGAGTGGCAACGAGGCAGAACACCGAGGACTTTTACAGCAGCGCAACCGCCGCGCAGGAGACTCCAGTAGTGGACACCTGCCATTGTCCGTGGTCGAAATAAGTGGGATGCGCAATGCCGAGAGTGAACCCTCGTGTCAGCCATGGACTCTGGATGCGGGGTGTGTAGGTTCATCAACTGCAGCAGATGGGCCTCTCTGCTGTGGGGCACTGGGCAGCGGGGGGCTGCAGGTGTGTGGGGGTGCGGGGTGTTCACAGGAAACCTCTGTACCTTCTGCAGCTCAGTTCTGCTGTCAAGCTAAAACTGCTCTCAAAATGAAGTTTATAAAAAATAGAAATAAAGTTCCTTAAGAAGCCTAATTACAACTATGCAAAACAAGTAAGTACATACCAATCAATGTCTATTGATCAGAAATGCATTTATGGACTAACAAGTGCCGTTGAGGGGTCGGATTATGTGTGGATTATTTCTCTTGGTCTGTTTTCCAAATTGGACATGCCGTCCGCACTTTGCACAGTGACATGGGACTATGAAAGTGACTGTGCAAGCTGAGACCGTGCAAAGTGACACTAAGAGCCAATGGTAGAAACTCCGATCATTCTGTGACCTTTAATATGTTTGTGAAAACACTGAAACTGTCTCACTGTCCCTTATAGACACACCAGGAAGTGAAAACCAGCACACCTAAAATGCATTTAGCATGCTACAATGATCAGGAACACGGGAACTAAAGTGCTTACTTCTTCATGAAGACTTAACCTAGGAGCTTGAACACCGGTGTCCTCCTCATGGAATAACTCGCAACACGAAGAGAACGTCCCATGCCTCGGTGAACGGTCAGACTCAAATCTGAGTTTAAATGGGCTCCTAACGTTTTGATCTCAGTGCTTCAAATGTCGTAAAATATCTCAGAGAGTCCCTTCAATGTGAAGTCTTCCGCCAGCGTCACTTCCTCTGGGACGCCGCCAACCTTGTTGTCACAGCCCTCTGGCAGCATGTCTCGAGTCTCTCAAACAGCAGCAGCGTCACTGTCCCGGGCCCCTTTTCATTTCTTTGCTGAACTTTTATCTTTGTTGGCTGATTCCCTGCTTCAATTGCTGACTTTTAGGAGATGTCACATGGGTTTCTCACTGGGAGATGAGGAGGCAGCACAGCCACACACTTTGCTGTCTGTGCAGGGACACAGACGCACGGGGACCAGTCCTTGACAGACTGAGGGAGGGATTTGATGTGCCATTGCCAGGGGTTGGGGGGGGGATGCATCTGATATTCACATCATGATCCGTGGGCTGCAGGGCTAGCGGTGAAGTTTGTATTTTACACAACTAATCGCAGTTAATATATCAGACAACTCACACTCAGACTGTGTTGCCAAGGGACTGGTGTTGTGTAACTGACACGTGGTAACTAGAATTTGTGCACAGCAGAAGTGTGCCAAGCAAACACTGCCTGCACTTTGATGTTGGAAAAATTAACTTTATTATAAAATAAAAGGATTATGTGCTTTGTTTTTTTTGTCAGGGGCAGACCCAAGGACTAAAGATAGACCTACTAGAGAAGACACTGCTGGTTGAGTTCGGTTGATTTACGACCCTGGAGACCTCATAGAACATGTCAAAATGCTATTCTGTTCAGACTCCCTGTGAATATGTACATCTGGAGACATACATATTTATGGAAAATGATAAATATTTGTTCTCCCCTACCTTATGTCTAAGTAGGTCACGTTGGCAATATGTTGAGTAGTTATTACATTTCAGCCAATGTGCTTCCAAGAGCATGTGGAATGTAGCTGTAGGGAGCACATAGGTGGTGACAGTGAGTGTCCCCACCTCAAGGTCCTGCAAATACGAGTGTTCTCTGGGAGCTAAACTGGGAAAACAGAACATCACGGATCAAAGCAGAGAAACGCAAAGTCAACTTAGAGCCTTCCGAAAGCCATGTGATGCCCTTGATAGATGCAAAAGGGACCCGCCCCAGCAATTCTTCAGGGTTTTCTCAGTAAGAGAAACCGAGTAAAAAGAGAAGTCCTTCAAAAGGGTAAACACATAGCAAATGTCAGTCTTCATCTTGAAAATTTACAAGCATTGCCATCCCAACCAGCAACGCAGCAAGCACGGCCCCCACGGTTACTTTACACGACGGCTCTGAGGGTCCCAGCCCACGCATCCAGGGAAGAAATGCAAACAGGAGGGATGAGGGTTAGCAAGGAAGCAACTACCATCATCATGTGCAGCCAGCGAGGTCACCGATAAAGAAAACAGAGACTCAACAAGTCACTACAACTAAGGGAACGTTGCATAAAAGTCGCTGGACATCAGGCAGACATTTAATATGTCCTAGGCAGTAGACACAATCAATTAGAAAGTTTAAGAAAGCGTTAATGTGATTCCTAAGCCAGCAAAGCTGGAGATAACCAGATTGAAGGGATTAACATGGATACGTAACCAGGTAGATTGTTAGGGGACTAAGTGAGCCATACCTTCAAGGACAATGAGAACCCCAGAGGTCTGTGTCAGTGAAACCCAGGCCAACCCTATATTATGACACAGGTATGTGATGTAGCCATCACATATGTCAATACCATGAGGCTAGTTAGTAACTGAAGCCATGACATTTCCCAATCATAAATAAATAATCATCTCAGGTCTCACCCACTCCTTAAGAATTTACACTGTGCCTTCTGTTTAACAGTGTTTGGAAGTCCAAGGCTGCCTGATGGTTTATCAAGTTCAGCTGGCAGCGGACCACAGGCTGAGCAGTGTGCGAGCCCGTTCACAAACAATCACACCTTCCCAGGAAAGCAGCCTCAGCCCGAACCCGAACCTTCCCCTTCCCTGTGAGTCAAGGACAGCACAGCCATAGATTTCCCACGTATTGCTCGCCGCAGATCCCCTTTAAAGAATATGATTGCTCGAGCCCTATCCCCTCTCCTCAGACAAAAATGTTGTGTCTATTTCCAGAGGGTTCACAGGCCTCCCGAACCCATCCAAGAGAAGCAGCCCAAACACCCCTGCACTGCAGAGCGCAGCACGGGCACTCCTAGCTGCCACACCACGGTGCTCACCACAGTGACTCGGAACAAAGACGCCCTTCCGGTCGGACGCCAGAGCTCGCACCGTGACCTGGTCCTTCGTCAGTCGAGTGACCCTGATTACACAACTTCCCCTCTCTGGGCTCCATGGTACCATTTGCAAGGGGGGGTTACCAAAGCTCCTACCTCACCAGACACCTAGGAGGATGGAGCGAGATGAGCGGGGAACGCTGGCACAGTGCCAGCCGCATCCAGGACCAAACGATGCTCATTATTATTGCTTCATTGTTCACTACACTATGACCACTGTGTCTTCTGTTCTCATCTTTAAAGACAGATACGCTTCATAATCTACACCAGAGTTGTTCAACCTTGGCATCATTGAAACGACATTTGGGCCAGATAATTCTTTTTTTGTTTTAAAGGTTTTATTTATTTATTTTTAGAGAGGGCAAGGGAGGGAGAACGAGGGAGAAAAACACCAATGTGTGGTTGCCTCTCATGCGTCACCTACTGGGGAGCTGGCCCAAAACCGACACACATGACCTAGACGGGGAATTGAACTGGGGACCCCTGGATTCGCAGGCCAGTACTCAACCACTGCGCCACACCAGCCAGGGCGGGGCCAGATAATTCTTTGTTTTGAGGGCTATTCTGTGCATTGAAGGATGTTTATTTAGCAGCATCCCTGGCCTCTACCCACTAGATGCCAGAAGCGCCCCACAGTTGTGACAACCAAAAACATCTCCCGAGATGTACAAATACCCCTTGGTAGACAAGGTTACCCCTGATTGCGAATCACCGCTCTGTAATAATGATATGGGTATTTCAAGATTTTGTTATGGCACAGGCAAAAGTAATCACAATACTTCAAATGCTACCATTACTGATGAAGAGACAAGGGGGCCAAGAAATATGTCCTCAAAAGGAAGAAAAGAGGGCTCAGGGTGGGAAGAGGAAGCGATGGTGCCGAGGAGGGTGGGGAATTGCAAGGCTCAGCGAAAGAACAGGGCAAAGGCAACTCTGCAATGGAGGGGCTGTGGAAACACAGAGGAAACCTAAATGTTGGAAGTGGGGTGAGTGACCGGGAAACTGTTTCAGGGGAAAATGGCTTAGTCTGGAGGACACACAAGGTCAGTAATGCCTGGGAAATGTCAGCAGAGGCTGAACACGGAAAACAGAGTAGAAATGAGGACAATGGTTCCGTGGGTTTCGGGAGAGGTCGGCCCCGCCGATTCAGGGTGAGACAGAACGATCTGATGTGGACTGAAGGGGACAGCCAGGGGCTGAGCAGTCCTTGGAGCAGGACCACGACTCGTGCTGGGCAGAGGTCCTGAGACTCAGCCTGTCAGCGAGCGGAGGCGGTACACTCACTCCCGAAACAAACAAACCTACTACCTTGTGGGTGCGCAGCCTTGGACTGTCGTGAGTTTCACATTCTGAGTAATCACGTTCACGGGGGCTCAAAGTCCCTCTGGGAGAAGAGCAGCTCAGAGAATTGACACGCCCGCCCTGATCAGAAGGTGCAGAGACTGTGAATGGGCCAGGCATCCTGCCCTGGGGCAGCAGCAGCTGCATAGTCGCCATTCCGATGTTGATGTTGGTTGTGAATCTGAGCACTTCTGGACACCCTGTATGTGTCAGGCTGAGTTCTTCTCTTTTCTCAGCCCCTTGAGTCCCCACAGCAAACTGAGAGGTACCAACAATTGTGACCCCCACTTTTACAGATGAGAAACTCAGGCTCTGAGAGGTAAACGTTTGCTCCAAGGACGCACAGCCAGAAGGCAAGGATTTAACACCCAGCCAGCAGTCTCCGGCTCTTGTTCTCCCAGCTCCTGCGCTGCTCTCTCGGGAGGACTGACTTGCAGGGAGGGGCGGGGTGCTGAATTCACCTCAGCCCGAGGTGCTCAAGAGACGAAGGGCTAAGCCGATTGAGAACGCCCGAATGATGTGTAACTGTTCTGTCAAACACTTATTTTTATACTGCTGATGTTTCACTTTGCAGCTAAACAGTGCCCTGCACCTCTGTCATGCCACTGAAGTTGATAGAGGGAGAAGAAAGAGGGGGAAACCCAGCTGGCGACAAGCCGCTGCGGCTACCTGCATCACCCCACTACCCTACAAGGGCTGACGCCAATCCGTAGAAGAGTGTTTGTTGACTACGTGCCGCACGCAAGTCCAGGTACTCCCATGCAAATCATGTAACTTCCATCGACATCTAAGAGTAAGTTCTAGGGTAGCATCATTATTATCCCCATCGTTCAGAGAGTAAGCCGAGGTAACCCAGCCATCCAGAGAGCGAGCTAAGACCGGACCAAGCTGCATCTGCCTCCAAAGTCTAAGGTTTTTATTTCATCAGATCAAAACAAACACATTAAAATCAAGAATCCTGTGCTCTGACATCTTTTCCATGTCTCCAAATTTTTTGCCATGTGTGACCAATTAGCACAGTTGGCCAGAACATGGCGCTAATGAGGCCAAGGTCAGGGGTGCAATTCCCTGATGGGCTGAAACTTGATGCTTCCTTCCCAGAGTCACAGGCTGTGGCGGCCCCGCAGCTGGGCCCCTCCCCGGAGTATCGGAGTATCGGGTTGGTCACAAGCACAGCTGACAAAGCCTCTCTGAGTCACCGTGACTCCATCCCTCAGCTGGACGGACTCGGAGCACATCCGAGCTGACGGTGTGACTACAGGCATAAACAAAGACCAACGTGGTTATTGGTTGAATAAATTAATACTTTTTGCCTATATTCTATAAATTTTAACTGCACTCTTTACGGATCAATGGAGCTGTGACTTGACTTGTAAAAACTCATGTTTATTAAGAGAGATACTAAAATTCTGAGATGTTGAATGACATGTGTAGTGATACCTCGATTACTTCAACTCAGAAGGAAATGAGTTGTTTTGTGTATGTAAATGATGTTCAGATAATGGAAGTGTCTGCCTAGGACCAAGACATGTTCATATTAGAAATTTTGATGGAAATCTTTCTAAATGAAAGTCATGTTCTTCTGTCTTCTCAAATAAGAGTGATGGGACATAATTCATCCTAGATATCTTACTTACAAGAAACACAATTTAAATAAAGTGATTTTTAATTGAAACTAAAGGGATAGACAAAAATATACCAACCAGGAAAGTCAATGTTAAGATTAAGCAATAGCAGAATAAAAAGGAATGGAATGGAATAATAGAAGACTTTTTCTCCCCAAAGAAAATGCAATCATTGTAAACCTATGTGCACCAAATAACATGACATTCTCACCAAGTTTCAGCTTTTTTCGCCTTCTTGCTGTTCCATAAATAAGCCGAAGAAGTTCCTGACCGGAGTCTTAGTGGCTGCAGTGTCTTCTGCCTGGACATCACGTCACCTGGGACCCGCATCCCCACCTTATTCAGTTCTCTGCCCAGATACCGTCCACCTGACAGCAGCGACCACGTTACCTGATGTTTCATCTATGATCCCAAGATTTCCAGTTGTGCCGTAACTGATCATATGTATGCGTCACCAACGCTGTGCAAATATTACGGAAAGTGCTAGAGATACAATGATGAAGAAAACTAGGCGGAGCCCCTGCCCTCACAGACTTCCCATCGAGGGAACAAAGAGACATTCATTAAAGAGTGGCAAATGCCATTGTAAGACTGCAACTGTGGCAGCCGCTCTGAATGGCTCCTCTGCACGGAGAGCCTCCAACACGGGGATCTGAACCACTCAGAAGTCAAGAAGGGTTCCCGTAGGAAGTGACGCTTGTGCGGAAACCCGAGGGATGAGTGGGAAGACACCAGGAGGAAGCCAAGACTAGGAGGAAGAGCAGTGGGAGGTGAAAGAGGAAGCTGGAGAGAGAAATCTTTTTAGGGCTTTTTAAAAGTCTCTGTTCTACTGTTGTATAACCTTACAGGCACCGAGGAGCTATTGAAGGTTTTGCACAGAGGGGATGGCGTGATTACATTTGTGTTTTGCAAAGATGACTCTGGGCCCTGCCTGAAGAATGGTTTGAAGACAGAGCCGGGGTGGGGGGCACGTTCTGAGAGTCCACCAGGACAATGATGGTGGCTTGGTCCAGAGAAGTGGTGGCAGTGGTGGCAGTGGTGATGGAAAGAATAAATGGGTTTAGGAGACGTTTGAAACAAAATTGGCAAGACACCCTGAATGGGGTAGAGGAGCAGGGGGGAGAGGTACCGAGGGTGAGTCCTGGACCTCCAGATTTCCTTTGTATTCACTGACAGAGGAAGCTGAGAGAGCACCGGGTTGGAGGTTGGGGGAGAGGGACTGTGTTATGAGACCAACTGTAGACAGCTAGAGTCTGGAGATGCCTTTGGAAGCCCAGGTCCCCCAAAGCTGACGTCAAGGCGAGGTCATGGGCGTCTGGCACTCAAAAAGAGCCCCCAGGAAAGGTGCCATCTAGTCTAGAGAGATAACCCCCTGAGTCGTCTGGGGTTAGGGAGTCGTAACGCTGTGGTCACAGGGACGTCCTGCTCATATAGAGCCTGGATTTTACACAGTGGGGGATCCTAATTAAGAATGAGAATGTAAAATTAGGTAGAGAAGAAAATATTTATGAAATAAGAAATCACAACATATTACAAATTTTAAGAGGGTGAAAATGCCACAGGATCTGGAAAAATAACATAACAGTTATTATTAATTAACTGCCATCTCTGTAATGAATCTCTTTTCCACATTTTAGGCTATATACAATTGATAGTCTTTTCTTATAATGATGTATTTTTATATTTTCCATTTAAAAAGTAATGTAATTCAGATGGTTCTCTAACACGGTTAATTGAAATTGGTTTCATGTTACTGATAATTAGTTTACATAAAACATGTGGCTCCATATACAGACGTATTTGCCTTCATATTACTTCTGCATGAGATTCATGTCCCCCGGTTCAAGAATTCTGATAAATTTTATTTGACTTAAAAAATAAAAATGCATAGTGCTTCTGTAGTTGTATATGCACTGTACACCCAAGTGAATTTCAGGCAGGGAGGAGATTCTGTTTTGTCACAGCAGCAGTGAGAAATTAATCCTCTTCCCTTTGCACATTTGATGGTCGGAAAATTTTCCCACGGACTAGCTTCTGGCTCCCTGGACGTTAAACCCTGTGTCTCCTCCACTGCCCATGCCCATCGGCGCTGGGTGCCTAGGCGACACGCAGACCCCCTCTGGAGACTCTGGCCTAACTACCTTGGTGTTGCCGGGGGGCGGGCAAAGTGGCCATTAGGACTGCTCTGGAGGCCAGTCCCACACCAGTGCACTGAGCTGTCACCTCACTGCATACACGTGACCTGGAGCCATATGTGCACGCTCCACTAAGCCCAAGTTAAATAAATGCCCAGCGCTCTCCCTGAGCCATGTTCCCAGACTGCCAATAGCCACCTGCATTTGCCAGTTGGACAAAAGCACATGGCCACCTAAAGACATTGCCGTGGTGCCTCCCAGGTAGTTGGCAGGGCTAGTGAAGGAGAGTGAGAGGTGTTAGCTTTATTGAGGCCCCTCTGGAGCAGGGCTTCTCCATGGTGGCACTGCTGATGCGTGAGGCCGGGTAATCCTTTGCTATGGGGCCATCCTGTGCACGGCAGGATGTTGAGCAGCATCCCCGGCCTCTCCCCACTCTGTGCCTGTAGTACTGTACCCCTACCCCAGTGGGTGTGACCAAGTGTCTCCAGAGATTGCCAGATGCCCTCTGAGGGCCAACACTGCCCCCTGTTGAAAACCACGGCTCTTGAGAATGAATTTAGAGACAGAATAATTCATTTATTTAGTGATTGCTTATTGAATACCTGCTATGTTTAAAGCCCTGGGGAAGGTCGCTTCGCACAGGCCATGGCGCCTTTGGGAAGACAGATGATGAATAATAAACTCCAGGAGAATTCGGCGAGTGCTGTAAGGAAGATCTCAAAGCCACCGAGGGTACCCAAGACAAACCGCTTTCCTACTGCACGAGGCCATGCGGGAATCAGAGCGATAAGGACGGTAAAAGATGAGATTGTTGTGCATGTATTACCAAGGCAGTTCTTTGGGTGCGAGATAAGCTGAACAAATACAGCAAATTACAAGGAACACTTCCATGAGCTAGAGCAGTCGCATTCACAAATCCTGGCCGAGACAGGTTGAGGAAGGCTATTCCAGGTGGCGAGGTGGAGCAACCCTTCCCTTTTTGTTTATTCTGGCGTTTATTTATGCCTCAGCCCACACCAGCCACACTCAGATCTGAAGCCTACAAATACACGCATTGAGTCTTTCCTCGGAGAGGTTGACAATTTTATTCATAGAAGATTTGCCACAAGGGTGTACCCCAGCTAAGTGGAAGGGGAAGAGTGAGGCTGAATCAATGAGAATTTAGATTGTGAACAGCACTGTATATAAATTTAAAAAAAAAATACCCACCTGATTTGACACAAATCATTCCTCCAGAACTCTTGAGAGAACCCTGGTATTGTTCGTACCCTATTGTGTTTCCCCTACAATCAATTACTAAACCTATTGACAACGAAATAAACTAACTCGAGGGTACACGGAAAATCAGGACCTATTTCACTCAGAGTGTCTCCTCAACCATCAAATGTATTTGTTCCCAGAAAAGCTATACACCAGACACTGTGTCCCTTCGCTGAGCTGTTTGCGTTTCTGTAAAATTAGTAATTGGAGAGGGAACGTCACTAATTCCCATTTCCCCGTGTGAAAGCTACCACGGGGTCTTCTCTCAGACTGACTGTGGCTGTGCTCGGCGGGGGCAAGTTAACCCGCTAGCTCTCTTCTGATTGCATTCAATCACGGGAGCCCCTTAAAAGTGTGTCCCTGTCATCTTTTCCTTTATCATCGCTCTTTATTTTGCTGATCTTACCTTAATTTGGCCATTTAAACCTCCTCTTGAGGATGCTCTGTGGCCCTCACATGGATTAATTAATCAATTATTATAGTAATTTCCACTTATGTAGTGCTTGATCATCAGAAGTTAATTTTGACATCGGCAAGAAGCAATTGAACACTGGTTTAAAGCAGGGTTTCCTCAGAACGTATCACGGAAACAACTTATGCCAGTGCACTGAACCCATAATTTCAGGATGTCCCTGCTACAGGGGAGGTTAGGTGGATTCAAATTGTCAAAAATCAGGACAATGGCAATGCAGGTGTCTCATGGGTACAGGAAAATCATTAAAGAGGGTGTGCAGTGACGGACATTTCAGAGAGCCTGGCTTGGAAGCAGGGCTCTGGGGCTGACGCAGCCTAGACTAACATCTGCCCCCACCCACCAGGGCTCACGGGGCCTGTGGCAGGTCACGGGGTCGCCCCTCTGAATGGGGCTTGTCACATTCACAGTGCCAAGGGAGGACTGAGCCAGAGAACCCGTGGAGCAAGTCCAATGCTGTATCTGATACACAACCGCACAGGACATTTGAGGCCAAGGGAAAAAGTTGTTACCTTGCTCTGCTATGGCACTGCACACACGGAAACACACATGCACACGTGAACACACACACACACAGGCATGCATACTGCCACTGCCATTTTAACCGAACAAAGAGGTCGGTTTTAGATCATGAACAAGTGAACGGGCCATTCCCACCCACAAACTGACCCCCTGTGCACTGGGGAGAAAAGTCTGAGCCAGTTTAGTCCAGACAGGTCCACAGCATGAGTTAGTTGGTTAGTTAACTAATTAGCTATGTAGGTAAGTGGCTAATTAGTTACTTAGTATAAGACTTGCTTCTCCATGGCGTCTGGTTCAGGGTCTAAAACTCCCAGCACCACCAGCATTTGGGGATGACTCTCTGTTGTGGGGGTGCTCTGGGCCTTGCAGCCCAGGCCGCAACCCCCACGAGGCCAGTAGTGCCACCCACTCCCGGATGTGACAACCCAAAATGTCCCTAGATTTGTCCCATGTCCTGTGGGTTGCAGGTCCCTGCTCCAGTCCAAACTTCAAACAACTCACCTGCTATCACTTTCCCACGTGTGCTCCTCACTTTCAAATCCCATTTTCTTGCCTCCTCCACCCCCGTTATTTCTGGACACTTCGCTGAAATTTAGTAACTGTGAAATTTTAAGCTTTACTACTGATATTTTTAAGAAATAGAATAGCCAATTGTTCTCCATCATGATTATTTTAAAATCACTACCAAATGTTACGTTGGGTGGGCCTTAATTTTGCCATGATCTGCCATCAGTCCCTGCCATCAGGTAGCTCGTGCTCTAACTTGGGAAGTGACACATAAAAGCAAAGTTTTAAAGACGCGCACACGTCTGTCTGTGTAGCAAGTTCCAGTTTTCCCCATGACAGTGCTCAGAGCAGAAAACAGCTGAAACCTGGCCAGGGCCCGTGTGTGGGAGCCGGGGCAAGTTTCTAGGATTTGGAGAATGTCAGGCAAGTGGGGCGGTGGGAGGCTCAGCCAGAGAGATGGTCACAGGGTGACGAGCTGGCACACTTTGGGGAAAGGGGCTTTCAGGGCCCTTCGCACACGGCCTGTCGAGGGAATTCAGCTTTTAGACCAGCATCTCCCACGAGAGCTGCGGCAAGGGTCTGCACAGTCCCTCGGGGTCTGCATCCTCTTTACTTCCTGTTGGGTTTGGATTCGGTAGGCTGGTGGACAGCAGGACCTCAAGGCTACCCTGTCACAGCTGGGTTTCACAGGAATGCAGAATTCCGAAACCCCTAATGCAGGTCCCTGGAGTGTGTTTCCCACTCCTCTAACAAGCTCCAGCCTCGGGCCCATTACTTGCACCAGCCCCTTCTGAAGCACTAGATTTAATTTTGTGTATTTAACTTATCGTTTTGTTCCAAAAGAGGCCCCTCCAAACGGGGGTTTTGATCCCCCTGAAATCTGGCCCTCCCTTTAGTGGATACCATGTCCCGGCTGTTCTCCTGTGTACCCTCAGCCACCCCCACAGGCCTGAAATAGCATAGACACCCAAAGATGTTTGCTGAGTGACTGAGTGATGGACTCAGTAAGGGGACAAAGGCAATAGTGATTTACAAACTTCAGGAAAGCACAGGCAGCCATAATGCCCTTGGGGACATGATTTATTGACTGCTGATTTAGGCAGACAGTAAAGGTCAGTGGAGTTCAAAAGAGAGAGATACCCCTTCAGGTGTGATGAAAAGGAGACATTACAAGCCAATCATAAACTCACGGAGTTTAAAAATCACATTACAGTGAACTACAGCAGCTGACACAATATGAGATCACTGCTCACCAGGTGGAAATCACTCAGCCATGCTCCCTAAAATGGGGACCAAAACAGTGTCTCTGGCATAACAGAGCTGTGGGGATTAGAGATGTCACCTGCAAAGTGCAGACTATACAGCCCAGCATATGGTAGATGCTCAGTAAACATTAGCTAATCATTGTATAGATTGGTTTCGATAGGCCAGGCATTGTATTAAGTGCTTTCCAGACCTGAGGGGGAAGATGCCCGTAAGTCGTGGGCAAAAGTGACCATTGACTGAGCAGCCCTGTAGTTCATCAAGGCTCAAGTCCTTCTCTGCGTTCTCTGTTTAACATTCATGGCAACTCAGAAACGCAGGCGTTACCCCAATTTTGTAAGTGCGAAGTCGAACTTAGAGACATTAGTTACATGCAAAAGTGTTAAGCGAGAGAGAGGAGATGGCCCACGGGCGACCAAATGCCAAAACCATTATCTCTGCTGGATGGCATCCCTCCCTCCTGCTGGCAGAGAGCTCTGGGGTCAGGCGTTAAGAGTTCAAACCCTGGCTCGGCCCTGCTGGGAGCTTGGCAACTTATTTACCTTTTAAGTTTCAGTCCCCTCCCCTGAAAAACAGAGGTGATGACTGTACCTGAATCGCAGGATTATAGAAAAGACCGAGTGACATAATACACGTGAATGACCTGACTCACTGCCTGGTACATGATGTCTAGAACATCTTAGTAGTCTTGTCTAAAATTACGGAAAAGTACAAGATGCTATATTTACCAACTTTTAAATTCCAATTTTACGTGTGGGACACCCTAAGGAAGTAGCCTGATAAAAACTGAAATCCCAGCGTTGGCCTGGTGGCTCAATTAGTTGGAGCGTTGTCCCATACACCAAAAAGGTTAAGGGTTCGATCCTTGGCCAGGGCACATACCTGGGTTTGATCCCCAGTGGGGCCGTGTGCGGGAGGCAACAGATCTGTTTCTCTCTCACACTGATGTCTCTCTCTTTCTCTCTCCCCTCTTCCTCCCTCTCTAAAAATCAATTTAAAAAAAACCACATCCCTGGGTAAGGATTAAAAAAATTTAAACCTCACATTCAGATTATGCCCACCCAATTAACTATGAGGTCTGACCCCATTCCACATCAATGTGACCGTGACCAACCCGCCAAGCCCCACGTTCTGGTGGGGGAAACCGGGGGAAGTTCACAAGGATAGGAAAATAGTGAACCCTGTGAAATCTGGAAACAGATGCCCAATTCCTGGGCCTCAGGGCCACATGACCAAGGTATCTGAGGAGTAAATGATGTTCTTGACATCGGTGGCCTGTGATCACACTGAGAACACACAGCTTCCTGGAATAGCAACAGTGACCTCTAGGAAGATGGCAGCCAAATCTTTAGTTTTAAAAATTATTCATCTTAACATGAAATTCCTAGTTAGTGGCAGGGAGAATATTAGTATTATTTAATTTCATTCAAATTACACTACAAAAAACAATTAAGGTGAATAATTGTGAAAGTAAGGTCAACTCAATTTTCTATAATAATGTTTTTTTGTTACCAGGCTCGTTATTGCTAATTCCTTTCCTAATCTTTGCCATCTAACCTCATTTGTTTCATTTATAAATGGTAGGAAATGCACATCATCAAACAGCAATGAAATCAGGACAGCAGCTTGTCACTCGCGTGATCTCTGCAGAAAGTAATTATTGTCTCCAGTTAACCTTTTAGGGAGGGACTCGTCTGCATGTCCCCTGTGTAGGTGCTGCATTCGCCCAAGTAGTTTTCCTCTCCATTCTGTGGTCATACATCCTGGCTCAAGAGGGGACAAGCTTGCCGAAGTTGAAGTTTCATCCTGCTGTTCTGAGTATTTATAAACCCAAAGAAAAAGCCCTCCGGGAGGTGTTCAATGGGCTTTTAGCGGAAGCCCACATACACAAACCTGAGATAGTGAAAATCATCTTGCTTTAAAAAAACTTTCATGTTCAATGGCAAGACACTCACGTTTGAAATCCTCAGAATTCAATCTGTGCCCATTAGTATATTTTGACCTGCACTCTGGGGTGTATGAAGAATCTCAACACTCTTACTAACCAGGCCAGACCCCCTTTAAGAGGCTCCGGGCTTAAACACAGCCATTCCACGGCTGGAAGTTCACCGCAACACAGGGCGGACACGCTTCCAATGATCAACACCACTGCCACGCTGGTGCTTAACCCCGTGAGCGCTGCCCTTTTGGTGGGTCACTAAAGAAACATCCCAGAACACACAAGCATAGTCCCCAGGCTCTTGGGCCTCGCAATATATTAGTTTAATGAGCATCCAAACACAGAGAGGTGCGATTATCAGTTAGGATGAGTGTGTTCAAAGCAATGGACAGTGTCTTAGCTCAGGCTGCTGATCAAAGTGTCACAGCCGCGGGCACTCAAACAGCAGGCATTTCCTTCCCACTGTTCTGGAGGCTGGAGTCCAAGGTCGGGGTGCCCGCGTGGTCAGGCTCTCACAAGAATCTTGCTGGGGCCTCACCGGGTAGACAGGGAGAGGGCTCTGGTCTCTCACCTTCTAAAGGCCTCAATCCTATGATGGGACTCTGTTTTCACGGTCTAATCCAAAGCCAGTCACCTCCCAAATAAACTACTCACCTCCGCCTTAAGGGAACCCATGCCAAGATCAGGGCCTACCACCAGAAGGTAAAATTTAACCTGGTCCATGAAGGAAGAGAAGCTCCCTGAGAGCATCTGGGGGAAAGTAACTTAGGAGAGGAAAGCAGCAGCACCAAAGGCCCTGCGGTAGGAAACAGCTGTGATACGGGAGAGTGTCCAAGCAGAGCCAACATGGCAGAATGACGGTGATCGGCATGCTGTGGGGTTGAGACCAGCAGGGACCAGACTAAGCAGCACCTGGCAAGCCATAAGAAGGGGTCAGGACTATGTCCTAAATAGACCTCCATCTTACAAATGAAGAAACTGAGGGTTAGAAAGGTTAGAGTGTAAAGGCAAATGGCTAGTAAATACTTAACCAAGAATCTGAAAGCAGCCCTGGCCAGGTAGCTTAGTTGGTTAGAGCATCATCCCAGTACACCAAGGTTGTGGACTTGATTCCCAGTCAGGGCACAAACAAGCAGCAGCCAATGAGTGCATCAATAGGTGGAGCAACAAATCAATGTTTCTCTTTTCCTCTCTCCCTCCCTCTCTCTCTAAAAGGCAATCAATAAAAAACTTTAAGAATCTAAAAACAGGGCGATTGGAATACATAGCCCACACTTTTAACCACTCTCCCATCACCTGATGCGAAAATAGCCTCGATCCATACTTCCCTCCTGGTTCTCACCCTCTCTCTTTTCGCACCTTTCCAGGGCCCGTCTCTGCTCAGTCCCACCACCGATGTGGCAGATCATGAACTCTGCCGCTCACATCAACTGCAAGAGCAGCGCACCTGCCATCCGAGCCAACTTCTGGCACATCCTTCTGCAACGTCAAGATAGATGGCCCCCGTAAATTTTCGGAGACATATTAGCGTTCACCTCCATAATGCCTTAATTGTACAGAAACCATTAGACAAGAGTGTTAAGGTGACAAAAGGACCAATGCAAATGGCAAAGAAAGAGAGCGAGATGCCGAAATTAAAAGGGGTGAAGGGTCCAGGACGGTCTTTCATGGGGAAAAGATTCATGGAGATTTGCTGTCTGTACAAGAATGAACTGCCTCATAAATTATCTCAATATGATGCCAGCAAGTCAAAGGGAACTTTTTTAAAGGATGAATTTGCAAAAGGTTAGATTAAAATGAAGGCTGGACAATTATTTTTGTCCTCCCACCTGGCAGGGCTTCTGCTAATGTTTGTGTACAGAAGTGATAACGGCAGGTCCTTCCAATCCTTTTCAGGGAGCGATCAGATCACTGGTGGGAAAGGACTTGATTTTGTAAACAGCTCCCATTGTAAGTGATACTGAAAATGAAGAGACAAGATTGCATGAGCTAAGTGCTTGATTTCTGTCGGTGCCGGTGGGCTCCGCACACCCTCATCGTGCCCGTAATTGGGGAGTGAAAGGTGGGAATGGAGGGGTGCCTGTTTCCTTTGTCTGTGGAGATGGCAGCCCTGACCCGCCCATGGAGGATCATGCACCTGAAATTTTGTTTCCAGAAGAGAAGAGGTATTTTCTCCAAGGGCTTCAGGTTCTCTCGGCAGGGCCATCACATCTGATCAGGGAGAAACCGCATTGAATGCAGCGTGTTGAGTTAACCTCATGCTTTTCTCGATCCGTTCCTCTCATGTACCTTCGCTGACTTCACAGAGAGGAAGAGGTGGAATAAACTGGGGAAAATAACAACTTCTGCCTTCCTAGGTGGTCAGCATCCTATGGGCACACATCCTACTCATTCCTACTCAAGTGTCGGGCCCAGGGCTCGTCACCGGCAGGAGCTGCATTCACTGCAGGTAACATAAAATCCCTCTGTGACTTCAAGTAGGAAAGTGATTTTCTCAGGCAACTAGAAATCTAGAGGTAGGGTCTCTTCTGGAGCCATTGATTTCCTCAACAACATGATCCAAGCCCTCATGTTCTTTCAAAAAAAATTTTATTTAAGGAAAAAATTATTGAATTTATTGGGGTTACACTGGTTAATAAAATTATATAGGTTTCAAGTGTACAACTGTACAATACATCATCTGTATATTGTATTGTGTGTTCCCCATCCAAGGGGAAGTCTTCTGTTACCATTTATCAACATTTCTTTCATAGGAGCTAGGTCTGCAGGTTAGCTTGCTTTGGGCTTTCAAGATGCCTCCTAATTGACTGTCCTTTTCTTTTGCCACTTTAAATATTTTTTTTAATTTTTCAATTACAGCTGATATACAACATTATATTACTTTAGGTGTATAGCCCGCTGATTAAGCATTCTATAACTTACTAAGTAATCACCATGATAAATCTATGTATCCTTTTAAAACAAAGAACAGCTTTCCCTGGAGCTTCCTGGAGACTTCACTTTATATTTTGTTGCCCAGAGTGTTGTTGATGCTTATGCCTTAAAGAATGCACAGCAACAGGCACAGGACTGAGATGATTGGCTTAGACCATCAGTACCTGCCCCCTGGGTGTGCAGACAGGGCAGCCTCCTCTCAAACACATGGCCACCTAAAGGGGGTGGATAGCTGAGCCAAGTCAATGGCTCCATTAGGAAGAAGGAATGGCAGGTAGGCAGTAGACATGGGCCATCAGCAGCCTCTGCTAAAACAAACAATTTTAGTAAGTATCTATTACAGCAAACATTGAGTGAGTGAACATATGAGCCTCTCTTAGGTCATGATTTTCTTCCTTGGGGGTATTGATTTTGTTCGAATGAGTGTCAGCTCATTGTTGCCTTCCAGGACTTACTCCCCCTTTTTGTCCCAGTGGTGTCTCCATGTCCCCCTGAAGACGCTATGAGCTCCATCATGTGGTCAGCAGATGCTGACTCGCTCCCATAGGGCCACAGGCCCCAGATCTGTCCCATCAGCGACTTCCATCTCTCTGGCCTTACCAGTTGGTGCACATGACAAATTCAACCAATTGAGAGTTGGTTCAAAGGAACGATGGGAAAGGTGAATGCCTCTTCCCACTAGAAAGACTAGGCGTCTGGAGTTTGCATGTGTGACCCTGCACAGGATCTGCTTGTACTGAGGGGGTCACGGAGGTGAACCCGACACAGAGGGTAACAGGGACGGGCAGTAGGGAGAGTCTAAGCCTGGATGCTGTGGCGTAGAGTCTGCCTCGAGGCATCACGGGTAAATGCTTATTTCTGAGCTGTCTAGCAACAGGTAACATAAAATCCCTGTAAAATTACCGGTCAAGCAACTCCGTACCTTCCGTGTTCTCCCTTAAGTTACTTTAAACTGAAGCTCTGTCACTTGCAGCCAAAAGTCCCCCCACTGCATTCCTTTATCTCTACTGCGTTATGAGTTTCCTAAGACCTCAGGCCCTGACGCATTCATCTTCCAACTTCCATAGCCCTCAGTACCTAGCAGAGGTTTTCCAATGTTTTCATTATATGAGAACTTTTTAATATAAAAAAGAGTAACAAGACCTTCACACAACAGTGGCTTTTCTTCTTTAATATCTGTTGAGTGAGAAAATATATAACAACGACACTCTGCTTTAAGAGGAATGCTTTTATGTTGAATGAATTTGTATTTTATGACAAAGGCCTCTGCCTATCTTCTAAAACAGCCACGGGTAATGTGCGAACATCTTACCTATTTAGCCTAACACAAATTTGGGGCTTGTGGTCTATGAACTTAAAAACCGCACAGGGGGATCCACAGGCCCTTCTGTGAGCCTTCCATTTCATCAGAAGTACGAGGCTGGCCACAGATGACAGGAAATGACGCTAACCCCCTAAGAAAATTAAAATGGTCCGTGACTCAACCACTCTGTCCAGGGTGCAGAATGCATCTCCTCAGGGGTCCCTTTAGAAGAGAAGGAGGCGTGTAATACAAGACACTGGTTAAGATGCTAGACTACCAGAATCACTCAGGAGAATGTTTGCTAATGTCGGTCAAGGAGAAATCAATTCGGGCAGCAAGACCACAGGTGCTGACCACAGGGCCTCTGGAAATGCTGCCATAACTGTTTTTAAATGATTCCTGTTTATTCTTTGAAAGTGCGGTGTAATAATATGAACATTTCAGAATACCAAGGCCTCTCTAAGACACAGAAACCTAGAGCTAAGTTTCCCATATACTCACTTCCTAAAAATTGTCTATCTGCTCCCTGATTTCTGTGTGATTCTTCATTTACTTGTGGATGTTGCTCTCACTGCAGGGCCACTAGATTCGGAGTTCTCTGGTTAATCCCACCCTCATCACATGATTGACTACGGTTTGCTCCTATCAGAGTGACTCTCAAAGAATTTGCTCAGTGGCTCCGAGAAGTCATTCTCTCTCCCTCACTGCATATGAATAAGGAAACAGGCAGTTTCAGTTTCTAAGGGCAGCCCAGAAGAAATCAAGGCTCAGGATAAAGTTAACCAAGGTCGACAGGGAGAATGAAGATAATCCCCCCTAAAAAAAATAAAACCAGAGTTCTGAATGAGCTCATCTTGAAGCCTGCTCTAACCCTAAATTTTTTTAATGCTGTAATTCAATAAATCCCCTCTTTGGTTAAACCAGGGGTCAGCAAACTACAGCCTGTGGATCAAATCCAACACACCACGTGCTTCTGCATGCACTGTAAGCTGAGAACGGTTTTTACAAATGAACATGGACAACCGATTTGATGATAGTGAACACCAACTCTGAATCCCAATTAAGGAAAACATTATCCCCTTCAAAAAAGAATTCTAGTCTTCTCATTAGTACACCTGTGTTACAGAAATGTGAACTCAATTGTTATTGCATTTTCAATTTCATCAAGAAAAACTTTGTGAAGTTTCCTTTCTCTCTTCTCACATAAGCACCCACATCATATCCTCTATCTTGGCCCATGAGACCTAAAATATTTGTTCCCTGTCCCTTTAAAGAAGCAGTGCACTCACCCCTGTGCTAAACTATTACCTTTCAATTTTCTGAAGTGGGCAAATAAAGTCATGTTAAGTGGGACACTATGGTGTTAAGGGCAGAAATGAAATACGACCATTTTATCTTCTCAAGTTTTCCATTATATAAAAACTCAACCAGAACCACCAAGTCAAGTGGCTGAAGCAGCCTCTACTCCAGTCCCTCCCGGCTCGCCTCGTCCCTCAACAAGTACACACTGTTCTCTTAGACATCGTAATATTTTCTGTCCACTGAACCTTTAATCATGAGCTTTCCTATTGTCCCCCATAATCTTGTTGGAAAACAGAACCAAATTCTCAATATGAAATAATCAATGAATTATGAAGCAATTATTTTATGGTTCTTAGGAACTTCTGTATCTCAGCATCCCCAATAATAGTGAGATATTTGTGACATATATTTTTCTTGAAATCAACTGGAACCAGGAGATTGTTTTTCTTGGAAGATAGCATTTTTTCTCAGAGGCAGCATGATGAGTCAGAGGTGTGGGTGTGAACCATCCAGCGCTGATCCCCTTCCTTCTGGTAAAAGATCAGGAGTGTTCCTTGGAGAACCACCACCACCCACGGTCCCTTCCTGTGCCTGGGTGCAGCTGATAGGTGACCTTGGGGCCCAAGTCTAGCCTTACATAGCTCTCTAGGCAGAGTGATTGATTGGTTCAAAGACGGGCACATGATCTAATGAGAGCCAATCAGATTAAATCTTACAACTTGAGCTGGAGTTCAAAGATGGGCACATGACCCAGTCAGAACCAACCAGATCTAGCTGCAGGACTTAGCTGAAGTAATCTGGAAGGAGATGCTCTCTTTCCCACTGGACTTCAACCTGGGAAGATTGCCTGCTTGAGAAAGAAGTCAATGCCGAGCAAAGTAGAGCAGAGAGATGGAAAGGGAGAAACACAGTGCTGGTAACATCACTTAAAGACATAGATTCAGTGGTGCCTGAAGCTAGAGCTATTAGCCTAGACTGTTCAATTACATGAGCCAATAAATTCTTTTCTGCTTGAGCCAGTTTAAGTTGGGGTTTCTGTCACTTGCAATGCAAATATACAACCACTATCTAATGTGGCAGCTGTCATGGTTTGGGTTCTCCCAAAAGCAAGCCCTGAGACAAAGATATGAGTGTAAGTAACTTCTTTGGGATGCACACCCAGGAAGGCAGCCGTAACTGTGTATTATCAGGCACGCTGGCATGGAGGGCAAGCGGGGCTTGCTCCCACTGCAGAAATAAGAGATGCCTCAGAGTATGTTCCTTCATTGCTCCAGGAGTACTAATCAGCCAACTCACATTCATCACTGGCTGAGAGGCTATTTTGGCGGGCACAAATGCCCCATATTTCCAGGCAGCACTTGCACAAGAAGTCTATCAGGAGGCATCGCGCATGCGAGCAGGAGCACTCAGGCATCTACTGGCATGCTGCCTGTTCAGGAGAACCAACAATGTGCTCATCAAATTGGCTTCCCCATGTCCCCTGCCATGCCACAGCAATTACAGAGATATTTGGGGGACCACTAGTGTAGTGTGGGAGTTCCGCCCTCCTTTGTCATTTAACTATGGCTATAAAAATGCTGTGCAACCTCAAGACACGGTGACCTGGAGCAACAAGGATATATATTGTCTCAGGCTTCTCTAGGCTGACAAGGTAACTAATTATGTTACAGGTCCTTGGACCAACGGGGGGAAGAGTGGAGGGCGAAGGGGGGAGGGGGAGCAACTGCCCCCAGGAAGCTCTCCTCATAGCCCCGGCAGGGAAGCCTAGCTTTTCAGACTCCAGTTTGCAGCACCTGCTAACATTCCATTGGCCAAAAGCAAGTGATATGGCCAACCTCATTGCCAACGAGAAGGGAAGTCTGTTCAGCCTGGGAAGGAGAACTAAGCGCCACCAGGCAAAGGGCAGGGACACAGAGGTAGGGGTGAAGAACCAAGGGCAATAATTCAATCTACCACCTCCCTCCAATTTGAAACCCGACCTGCATTTTTCTTACTGCTTTGTCTCCAGAGCCAAGCACAAGGTAGGCACATAGTAGGCACTTCATACAGACACACTAAACATTCTGTATTCCAAAGAATACACTCCAGATGAACTTTTGCAACCCAATCCATTTCGGAGTCAGGAACTGCTTATAATGCGAGGCTGCATGAAATATATCTCCCGGAAAGGTAACGGCACCTGCGCGAGACTCTAAATCAGCCATCAACGAGCTGCTATCATAGTATCGTCAATGGATGATAAAAATGATGGCTTTGAAGAATGCCTTTGCCTTGCCAGAATTATGATTTGTTATTCATCTTGGGGATTTTTAAACAGAACCTTGTACTTAGTATTCAAATTAATGACTCCAATGTATTTGCCTGGATTTAGGGGGAAAAAAAGAACCATTTTGCACAATACACGTAATAGTTACATTTCTATGATAAACTTACTTGGTAAAAGCTTTCTCGATTCTATCATTTAGACAAGTAGGTATCAGTAAATCAAACTCGAAAGCCAGAATGGTGGAGGGGGGACGAGGCTTACAAACCAGGGTGTGAGGCAAACCCTCCGTTCCACAAGGGCAGCGGCAGGAAAAATGAAGGACGCACAGACTAGACCAATACAGAGGAACATGAGAATGTTCCAGGAAATCACCACCCATCAGCCACCTGTTATCTTATAGTTTTCTGGTTTGATTCATTAAAAACCCATCTAGCCTGGGAACAATTGGATGAAGCACAGTGTCATTAGTGGAAAGAGCAAAAACTTGTAACATAGTTTGGGTTTATGATCTGGATCCATCATTTCCTAACTAAGCAAACTAGGAAAAACCACTAAAATGTCCTGTGCCTTCATGTCATCACCTGCAAAATGCGAAAGAAGGCCAGAGAGCATGAGTAGGGTCCTCAAGTTGGGGAGGCTGAAAAGAATCGCACATGCCGTCCATCCCAAATACTGGTCTACAGGCCCACAACGGTCCCTGAAAGCATCTTCAGGGGTCCACCCGGGAAGGAAGACAACGCAGTGCTAGGGGTTGAATGGTGTCCCCGTGAAAGATCACGCTGAAGCCCTGACCGCCGGTTTCTGAGACTGTGACCTCATTCAGAAATGAGGTCTTTGCTGATGTAGTCAGGTTAGGGTGAGGTCACGAGGGTGGGCCCTAATCCAGGTGGATGGTGTCATAGGGACGGAAACTCACACGGAGACAGAGACACAAGGAGAGCACCCCATAGGGACGGACGCAGAGACGGGAGGGATGTGGCTGCAAGCCAAGGATCTGTGCCACCCCTGGGAAGCAGGAGGAGGGGAGGGGACATTCTATGCAGCATTTCAGAGGGTGCGTGGCCCTGCACCTTGACGCCAGGCTTCTGGCCTGCAAAGCCATGAGACGGGACATTTCTATGGTTTAAAGCCACCCACTTTGTGGTGTTTCGTCATGGCAAACCTACGACATGAATACGTACGGTAACAAGGAATTTTTTTTAATTTATTTAATTTAAAAGAATGGCCCTTTTTAAACTTTTAGTTTATTTTCTTATTCTCACCTTAACAAGCAGCATGGAGACAGGCAGTTCAGGGCTTATCTGGCAGCTGCCTCTGTACCACCCCCACCCCGCCATCCTAACAATGGTCCCAAGGGCTCCTCCAGCCCCTGAGTTTGCAAACTAGGCAGGAAAGGGGGCGGGGGGGGGGGGGCAGTCAGAGCACAAAAGGCACAAGCAACCATACCTTTCTAAACTTTTTACTTTTTAGAACAGTCTAGATGGACAGAAAAATTGAAAAGATATTATGGAGAATTCCCATATACTCTCTATGCAGTTTTCCCTCTTACTGTGTTACATTAGTACGTGACATTTGTTGTAACTAGTAAAGCAATATTGATACATTATCACAAACTAAAGTCTAAACTTAATTAAAATGTCCTTATTTTTTACCTAATGTCCTTTTTTTGTTTCAGGAACCCACCTAGGATGCCACATCGCAGTTAGTTACAACGCCTCCTTGGCTCCTCTCGGCTCTGACAGTTTCTCTGACCCTCCTTGTTTCGGATGTGACCTTGGCAATGCCGAGGGCAATTGATCAGCTATTTTGCAGTATGCTTCTGTTTTTACTTTTAGGTGAAATTCACATCACATAAAATTAACCATTTTAGAGTGCACAGTGTAAGGGCGTTTGGTACATTCACAAGCTGTGCAACAGTCACTTCTATTTCAAAACATTTCCATCATCCTTAAAGGCAGCCCCACCCCGATTAGTGGTCACCTCGGTTGCCCCTCCCAGTCCCTGGTAACCACTAACTTGCTTTCCGTCCCTGTGGACTAGCCTAGCATGGGCGCTTCACACAGATGAAGTCTTACAATACGTCACTTTTTATTTCTGGCTTCTTTCATCTGGCATAACATTTTTAACAGTCAACCATGTTGTAGGAGACCTCAGATCTTCCTTCTTTTTTATGGCTGAGTAATATCCTATTGTGTGGCCATCGCAAATTTGCTTATCCCTTCATCCATCCACAGACACTGGGTATTTTCCATCTTCGGGTCTCGTGAACAACACTGCTGTGAACATTCGCGTACTGTTGGTTTGAATACCTGTTTTCTTTTCTTTCCTTTTTTCACATAGATACCTAGGAGTGGAATTGTTAGGTCAGAGAATAATTCTATTTTTCAACCTTTGGAGGACCTACCAAATTGTTTTTATATACATCATTATACGGAATTCTTTAAAATTATTTCTTTGGTGGGGAAGGGGCTGTCTTAGGTTTACCGAAGATTTAACTGGAAAATACAGAGAATTCTCCCACTCACCTAATTAATTATATCTTGTATTAGTGCGGCACATCACAGAATGGCTTTTTCCTCCTGGATTCTTGCCAGAGTTCTGTTTTCCCAGAACGGCTTTTTAAGGGAGGTATTGTAAAATTGTAAAAGTACTGTAAAATACTGTTTGCCATGGTGAAAGACTTCTAAATAAAATTATAGTGATGTGGGCTGATGGGGGGGTTGTGCAAGCATCTCACATGACAACCCAAGTTAGTCCACTGCTTTCGCTCTAACAGTGTGTGGAATATGAGAATTTAAAAACGGGGAATCACTGGCGAAGATCAAACAGGCAAGCCCAGGCCTGACACGCAGTCCTCAGTAAACGCGGCACGGGGTCCTGTGGTGGCCCAGGCAGGGGAGAGCAGAGCCGCCTGCATCTCTCTGTGCCGAGTTTCGGAGCACGTTGGGACAGACAGGAAACTGCACGCCCCCCAGCCTCCTCCTGTTACATTCAGAGTTCATCGGCACATGCCAGTACCCCAGAATTCCTCACCCCAGTCCCTTTCTCCTGCACAGGACACGTGCTCGGGTCAACGGCAGCGTGGAAGTTTGAGATTTAGCAGTCCTACGTCTGGGGAACTTAAGGGAGAGTCGATCAAGGCTTATCTTTCTGGTGGGAATGGAGCAAGCCCATATTTTAAAATGCGCTGTCTCCACCTTGCCAAAATGTTCGGAGGACGTAAAAAATGGATGCCAAAGGAGAAGGGGGACGGCCTCCAGGAATTTGTTTGCACGTTTCACAGGCGGATAAAAGTGCTTAATGCTGCGGCAAGTACATGATCATTTTTCACCGTAACTCCGACCATTAACATCTCTCTAATCTGCATCGCTTAGTGCCAGAGGTTTATTTAGACATTTCCCCAACTTCTTCAAGCTCAGGGACCAAAGTGATGGTCCAGCCAATCGTCACTGCGCTTCAGGAGGCATGAACTTCCCTGGTCTAGGAACTACTTTTCACACAATAGCCTGAGCCCTTCACCACGTCAACCCCTGCATGCGACTGGACACCGAAAACAAAGCAGTGTTTCAGTGGCATCTGATTAGACTTACTTTCTCTTGAAAAACCCTTCAACACAACCCAAAGCACTTCGTTATTATTTTTAACTTTGTGTATTATTTCTAATTTAGTATGATCCCCATGGAAACTCTACAATCAGCTAGTCATTTTGCAAACATCTGCATGCATGAAGTCTAAATTTCGAAACAGGTTAAACTCTCTTTTCAGATCCATCCAGTGAACATGTGAGAGGCTGAAACCTCAGAAGTAAACTCTCTCCCTTTCATTTGATCACTCCCTTCAAAAGTCTGCATCTTCTCCTACCACAAAATGTCATCGCTTCGAAATTTCAAGTAGGGCTAGAATCAGCTAGGGTAGGCAATTTCCCCTTTTTATGTAAACGTTCTTCCTGTTGACTTCTTTCCTCTTCTGTGGGAACACTCAGGCATCACTTCTGATGAACATACACACCCACGCAGAAGGAAATAATTACTCGTGCGCATCCACCTGCATGGCACGCACATCAGCTCAGCGCTTCTTTCTTTGGCCTGATAGAGATCTTTTTGTTCTGTTTATTTGAGACTCTTAAAAATGCACTGGACAACCTCTTAGTTACCTTGAAATCCACCACTATTGGTGTCTGACTGAGTGCAGAAGAGACTAAATTAAAATAATCCATGGATGTCGTTTGCTCCTTAGTAATGTCATCAGCGTTTAATTCACTCTCTCCCTCACGCGACTTGGAGGGAGTGTCACTCTCTCCACTACCAGTTAGCCATGATGAAATTATCTTCACTGCCCTTCCCCCTGGCAGCTGGGATGGCTCAGCCAGAGAAGGATCTTTACCTGTTTCTCTCCTTTTTAGGAAGGAAGGGAAGGAAAAGATTGACTCCTAATTGACTATATTTCCTTAAACAATGAATATCTAATTCTGAAAATGTTTCCCTCATTATGTTAAGCGTGGTCCCAAATCATAAGAATGGGGAGGGCAGCAGAAGCTGAAAGTGTCCCCCTGACATCCCTGGGCAGGCACCAGGCCCCGTGTGCTCACATGACAGATTCCAACTACAAGCGCCTGCCATCCCCTGCAGGAACGCCCTGGAAGGCAGCCCCGCCCACAGGGTGGGGCTAGACGTGCTGGGAGTCAATAGCTCTTGGAACAGCTCTCAGCCCGTAACTGACGGGACGAGGTGGGTAAGTGTCCCGTTCTGCTGGAATACCTCTGTAGAACTCGGTTCTGCACTCTGTGCTGCCCACAGGGGTGAGCCCCAGCTGCCCACAGCCCTGACTTGTCAGACATCCGCCTCTTATTCGTCTCTCTTCTCTACTCTCCTACCAGGGCGTCTTGGGGTCACCTTCCACACAATCTGCTCACACTCAAACCCTTCTTGGCAGCTGTAGTCTTCGAAGTACTCTCAGTTTGAATGTGAAGGCCACGTTCAGATTCTAGGACCACTGGTTCCGGTGAAAAGAAAAACCAGTTCATTGTCACCAATATGTTGGAGCCACTGTGACTGTGGAGGTTTTTATAATGATTACTATTGATGACATCACAGTTCACCCAATGGTACCCAAGTAACAGAAAGACGTCTGTATGTATCTTCCTAAGTCCCTGATTTCCAATTAGAAATTACAGTCCTCAGGTGAACTAGGATTAAAATACCCTTAATCTTACATGATGCAGAAATGCCTTTTAAATCTGATTTCTTTCAAACATTTAGTCAGCACTGACCATCCTATGCCAGCTTCTGAGAACATCAAGAAGAGATTCTTCTCTGCCTGGCCCAAGAGTTATAGGTCCAACGCATCCTTGGAAAATTTTTAAATGGGTTCTATGGGAGCTGGTAAATGTAACCAAGATTTGATACCCCTTTTATCCATTTTTCAGGTACAATGAAGGAACTGAGCCTATCAAGACATTAGTCTTATGTTTGATCTTAGGTTTTACTTCATTGTAAGGGAACATGTAAGCTTATTAGATAATAGTGTATCAATTTTAGTTTTTTAATAATGGTAATTACATGAGAATCAAAGAATAGTAAATGCATACTGAAGAATTCAGGGGGAAGGGGACATCATATTTGCTATTTACTATTAAACAGTTCTGGAAAACATTATATATGATTTATATACAATATGTATGCATGTACATACTATCTAGATAGCTGTTGACATGTAACTAGGCTACATGTCTATGACTTATAGATGCAGATTTAGACACAGATATATGGATATATTAGAGAGAATGAGAAGGAAAAAAGCAAATGTAGTAAAATATCAATATTTGAGGAATCCCGGTAACCTTTACCTCAGAATACTGGGAAGCTCCCCTAACTAAATAAAGAGAATTGCTTACATTTTTGTTGGAAAAGAATTCCTTTCTCTTGTGTCTCAGAGTCTACACATTTGGATTGTGGTGATAATTGCAAAACTCTGTAAATTTACCAAAAACAAAATCAATGGCTTGTAAATTTAAAGAGATGAATTTTATAGTATGTAAGTCACACTTCAGTAAAGCTGTGAAAAACTGAGAAGTCAGACACCAGGTAACTCAGAAAGGTTACATTTCTGACCGACCAAACAGAGCAAGGCCTCCGCTACCTCACCTTTACTCCACAAAGAAACATCTGCTCTCTAGCCCGCCGGATGATGGAAACAACAGCAACATTCTCGGGACGGGCAGGCATGCCCTGCGCAGGGCACATGCTTCGTCCTATGTAATCCTCACGTCTCACCTGCAGAGTCTGAGATGCCACTGTCTTCTGCAAATTTACGGATGAGAAAGGTGATGTTCGCGCAATCCCAAAAGATGCTCAAAGTTACCCGGCAGGCAAGGGGCATGGCTGAGATTCCAACCCAGCAAATGTCACACCATCTTTCATTCCCCCCTTGAAGAAATCTCTGGGTACCCAGTCTGGACATATTTGTAGCCGCTTCTGATCTAAAACGAGGAGTTGTACATCAGCTCACAACAAATCGGTAAACAGGAAAGAAATACAAGCACATGCATTTAATTGACAGAATTTAATCTATATTATAAAAGTGAACATATATAATATCTCTTACTGATGTAAGAGACAACCAAAAAGCTTCCTAGGTTGAATCTTTGTGAGTTATAAAAACAAAATCCATTTACCTATCTTTGACATTCTAATAAAAAGATAAGATTATGATTCTGGAGAATTATATAGATGATAAACACAGAAAAGCTGAAAGACAGGGAAAATGTAATAAATAAAATACCACCCTGCAAAAAGTCAGGACAATCAGCGTGTCTAACAAGAGGTAAATAAATTATGGTCTCTACATAAACTCAAAAATAAGGCAGCCCTGAAAAACCGTGCTTTCACAGAATGCTTAATGGCATCGGAAAATGTTTAAGACACAATTTAGTGAGAAAAGTGGGACATAAACTCCATACGGAACATAATACCAAATTTGCAATAAACAGTTACAGTAGATTCACACACATATACAGATAAGTATGTGTGCACGCACTTCATGTGTGTGTGTCACGGGAAGGAAAATGCACCAAAAAGAATACTAGCAGAGGTTATCTCTGCATGGTGGGCTGAGGCATGAATTTTATTTCCTTGCGTATACTTTTCTATATTTTGAAAATAAACATGATTTACTCTTAAAATTAGAAAAAGCTATATATAGATGTATTTCAAGGATAACATGGTTCTTAGAAAAATGGGCTAAAAGCTTGCTCTAGAAATAAACTCTTACCTAGGATAGGGTGGGTGGGTGACACTCTATGTGGAGAACTGAGCTCTAACTTCTAGAATGAATTTTCTTCTCTGCTCCATTTGAAACCAATCTGAGAGGCCCTCCCAGGGTGCCGTCTGTCCTTTCCCAGAAGGATCCTCGCTGCCACCCTGGATAGCTCCTTTCAGAAGAAACGGGGACCTTTGTGGTGTCCACTCCCTGACAGCTTTGAAAATTATTTAGCTTCCATCATGATGGATACTCTTTGCCTAAAATGATGGATGGGCAGCCACTGAGAAAGGATGACATGAAATTTGAAAAATGATACGAGGGTTGGTGGACAGACATTTTTTTTTTAGGAGAAAAGTTGACATAAGTTTGAAATATAGCACGGAGGACTGTTCTATCATTTTTCTCTCTTGGAAGAAATCAGTAGCTGTCCTTTATCCATATGCTCTGTAGGGAAGAAAGCCGGTACTCGAGGTAAAATGAATTCTTTCTCCCTCCTGAAGAAGTGCACGGGTCAGCTTTTGGAGGGAACTTGTTTGTTCACTTGCTCAACAGTTATCGAGCGCCCACTACAGGGAAGGCGCAGCCCTGGGCCGGGGGTAAAACACGGATTAGAGGCAGACCCTGTCTCCGGGACTCCAGCCCCCAGCACAGGGCCAGAGGAGCCAACAGCTCATTCTGATCCCGTGCAGTACAGAGGAGAGCAGCGTGGAGAGGGGTACGGTGTCCCAGAAGAACAGGACAAAGAACGGAGGGGACGGGCAGCAGAGCGGTCTTCCCTACGAAGATGCTGTCTGAAATGAGTCCTGTGCAATGCTCAGTTATTTCTCTTCCTGCCTGGGCCAAATCTTGATGATGTGCCTATGAACCATGCCCTTTCTGACTTAAAGGCAAACCTTTCCCTGGGAAGCATATTACTTCCTCAGCAACTGAAGACCACCTCTCCACGGTGGGCTGGCATGTGCCCAGAGAATTCCGGTTCCCTCTACTGCAGGAGAGCAAGGATTTGCCGCAAAGACGAGCCAGCTTCTCTCCTCCTCCTCTTCCCCGCTCCTCGCCGCCCAATTCTATAACACACACTGATGCCATCAAGCTATTTATTTTCCGAGTTTGCAGGCACAAGTGTGCGCTCCTGTGGACTCAGGTGTTGGGGTTTTTGTAAGACACAAAGGAAGAAATGGAAATTGGGCTTGCCTCACACCCCAGGCCCCAAGGACCCCGAACAGCATCTGCCAGGCTCTGGGAGGGAGCTGTGCCCTCTGAAGCCAGCGTCCTCCAAGCTCCACCCTGTGCTCGGGCATCAGGATGCCTCAGCTACTCTCAGCCTCTCCAGACCAACTCTGCACGTTCTTCCCCTCTGGGCACCAATTCTGGGCCTCCCCGGCCTCCTGATGCCCACATACTCCCTTCTCTCTGTGTTGACTTAGTAGTCTAACTCAAGTTCAACCCTGAGTGGGTCTTTGGACCCGTCTGGATCTCACTACCAATAGGTCTCACCATAACACTGGTACTTCCTTCACGGAGGACTAATACACACAATTGCTTTGAAGATACTTAGTGCATAACAAATGCTCAGGCGACGTCAATCATTGCCATGGTTCCTACTGCCACTTAAGAACAAAGGCTTTGCTCTTGGCCTTTTTTCACAGTCACGCATGTGCAACCTTCATCTTGAGATGGCTGGGGAAAGTCTTTAATCCCTTTGGTGAGTCTCTAACAAGGCAGATAGGGTCCCCCAGGGAGATGTTTACAACCGTGGGGTGGGGGCGTTACTTCTATTTGTCACTGACTTGGAGAGACCTATCAGCATGGACTTTGGGGGCCCAGGGATGCTAACCACCACCCCATGCACAGGACAGCCTCGCACAGTAAAGACTGGACTGCTCCACGGGCCCCTTGTGGTCCCACCATGAGAAACCCGCAGCTAAGCATCCCTGCGAATCCATCCGAAGTCCTCCATATGCTCTGTGAGTTGCCAGCCTTCCAAATGATGTCACATCACATGTTAGTTGTTGGGTGTAGCAGGCTTTTCTGTGTGGCAATCTAGTCACCCGGGAGAGCCAGGGTAAAAAGAAATTTGCCAAGAGAGGGAGGGGATTAGAAGAAAGTACAACTAAAAACAGCCTCCCGTTTTCATAGGACCCGATGTGATCTCTCCCTTGCAGCGCAGCATGCACCATAACTTAGGATGGCAGAAGCTGGCCCTGGCTCGAAGGCATCCCTGCATTCCCGGTCCGCTCTCAGTTTGCTGTTGGACCAGCTAAAAGTAAAAGCAACAGGATTTATGTTATCGCATTTTGCAAAGACAAAAAAAAAAAGTTCCCAGCATGAAGCAGCAAAGGGATGCCAAATTTCAGTTTCAGACAAAATTTTGTTCCTTGCTAAAACTCACTGAAAGTGGCCATCTATATTGGAAACTATAATTTACACTTCACTATGGATGTGACAGAAGAAACCTAGAAAGATTTTTGGAAAAGACAGCAGATGAGGGGGGGGAAACAGAAAAATACACTCATTCTATTTTTCTCCCTGGTTCTTATTTATCTTCTCTTCTTCTTCCTTAATCCAAATGCTCAACTTTTTTAATGAATTAAATATACGGCAGAAACCGTTGTACTGATTTGTCACAGGACCGATTCCCCACTTCCTATACCCCCGCGTGCCCGGTCCAGCACAACTCTGCTCCATGAGCCAGGTTTGTGCGGGCCGCCACAGCGCAGCCAAGCGCAGAGTACAGAATCGACTTCCACGTTCAGCCAACACTGAGCGCGCTCTTGCCACCACACGCTCAACAGAGACAGGAGATGAGTGGCTGTCCTTCTGGCCCTTGCAGTCCACTCCAGGAGTGATGGCGTGCCTGCAAGACTGTGTGCGTCCACTCATCAGTACCTTTTATGCTACGTGCCCGGCCCTGTGCCAGGTGCTAGGAATACTTCTGTGAACCTGCTAGGCCTTTTGTCCTGCCTCATGGAGCTTACAGTCTCCATGGGGAACAGACCACCCACCAGTGAAGAAATCACTGAGCAATATGATCAGAACTATGAAGGAAATGGTGGAGAATTAAAGTGGCAGATGAAGTCGTCTGACTAGAGAGCAGTGAAGAGTGTATTTATATGTAAAGACAAAGGCAGGTAAGAGTTAGGGGCAAAGCATTCTAGGCAGAGAGGAAAGGTCCTACGTTAGAAAAGAATCCTGGTTTGGGGGAAGGCCAGTGAGGCAGGGACAAGGGCAAAAGGCAAGGTCGGGAGGGAGGCTGGGGTCAGATGGAGAACAAAATGGAGTCGTGGACAGCGATCCGAGGGGCCACCGGCTGGCAGTCACAGCTCACGTTTTATCAACGCTTCTGTCCCCACGGAGAACACAGAGGGAGGTGAGCCGGGAAAGTCTGCAGAAACTGCTCTCCACTGGGTAGGAGAGAGGGGGCAGCGGCGAGCCCTACCCAGCTTCCAGAAGGTGGAACGAATAGGCACAGGCAGGACCGGACGCAGCGTCCAGGCAGCAAACACAGGGCTGGCAAGTTGGAAAGAGGAGGAATCAACAGGAACTTGGGCTTCTGCCTGGAGAAGCTCTGGCAAAGCTGAGCCGTTGGAGGTCAAGTTCAGAAGCGAGCTGGGTAAATCGGAAAGGAAATGGTGTTGCAGACATTTGGGGACTAGACAGTATGGCAAGGTCAGAAAAGGTATGTAGTGCATCTCGGCTTCATCACAGTGTGATGGGGGCCTGAGGTCCAGGGGGAGGGGAGCAGAAGTCTGAAGGTAACAAGGACATTAGGGCATGGAAAGTGTCCACCAAACGCTAAACTCTGCACTTCAATCAACTCAACCTTTTACCTCCCCCCCACACACACCCCGCCTCGGCTCTGGAGTAAGAACGTGGAAGTTCTGGCCGTGCTGCACCTCTCTGTGCCTCAGTTTCCTCATCTGCACAATAGGGCTGATAGCAGTTCCTGCCATATAAAGAGGTCACAAGGATTAGATGTGACACTCCATGAAATAAGCTTAACCCGCTGACTGGGACACGGGAAGAGTTCGGCAAAGCTTAGTGAGTGTTGTTGTTATTTTTTTACCGTTTTTACAAATGCTGCACCTTTCAAATGGCCAAATCTGTTTTTCCACGGTTGGTACCTGTCAGGGCTGATTCTGAAGAACCTTGAGTATCAGGGACTCTCTAATGTTTTATGATATTTTACCTCATTTTATGGTAGTCATTTATGACAAGACCAGTATGGCATAAAGTGCCATAAAGCAAAGCAGCACAATCATACAAATGACCGTAAATCAAGGGGCGCAACCAAAAAGGGTCGTAAAGGGAAGGAAATTGAGGGAAACAAGAGCGAGGGAGGGTGTGAAGTTGGGAGCTAGCGGCACAAACTTTGAGAGCACCGAGCCTCAATTTGAGAACAAACTCCAAAAAAATTAGATGGATGTCTTCAGGGGTTGTTTAAATTTCACATACACATTTCTAGACAAATAATGGTGCACTTTCAGGGTTTCAAAGAGAAATACATTATTTCATGTCCTACTCTGTTATGCATTTTTTATTGAAAATGCTATTTCTAATCCTACCGGTGTGTTTCGGATCCATATTGGACTTCAGAGATTTTTAGAATTCACAAGACTAGGAAATATTTTTGCAGTTCAGGAACTATTGATGTCTGGGATTCTTTTGGAACCCCACTGGCTAAAAGGGGTTTCTTAATAGGTAGATTTTTTTATTCTTCTACTTTTTTAATGTTTACTATCTCTTTTATATTGTTTTCCTGAAACTGACTATAATGGAGAGAGACTCCAGGAGTACACAGAGTCGATGTGCTTAGAATAATTCTGCCCAGGCCGTGTGGACAGGAAGGAAAGATGCATAGAAAGATCGAGCAGCCACAATTCCAACACCCTCGTTGAGAAGACTCTGCTCAACCTTTAAACAAAGTCACGGAATCGAACTGAGACAACTGACTTGGACCCACTTCTGACTGTAACTTTCCTAGATGTTTTAAGATAATGCAGGCAATGAATAGAACCTAGATCAGAAGAAGACACAAACACACAAAAGTTTTCCCTCCATTTTTGTCGTGGAGAAAATATCTGTGTCCAAACACGCTCCTATCCCAAGTAGAGTACTTGGAAGTACATGCAACTGATCCTCTTCGAGCGATTTAAAAACCTGATCCTTCCTCAGATGTGTTAAAGATTTGCCAAGCTAAAAGAATGCTTTAAATGCCCTAAAAGTGAAGAATCCTTTTATAACCTAATCATTCTCCTTCCAAGTAGATATTGTTTGTTCAAGTTAGAATATATGAGTTTTCATGAAGCAGAGCCCATGTGCTTTCTGAAGTACGTTTACGCCCCAGACTGTGACTGTCCCATGCTGCGGGGCGGACTTAACACGCAAACGCCAGGTGTCTCCCAGGAACTGCCCTCTGCCAGGTGCAGGCTGGTGCACACGACAAGGAATTAGTATCAAAAGTCTGTATCGCACAGCAGTGAACCCGATGCCCCCCATTCAGGCATCTCAGAAACCTGGTGACATCTTCAGCCACCCTGCCATGAGCTTCTCACCTCTGTATTTGCAGGTGCTCCCTTTTAAAAGAAGTTGTGAGTTTCCTCCCTCCCTCTCTCCCTTCCTGTTTACTGTTGTTTTTATCATATTCAGGTACTGCTTTTTATTGATACATTCTTGTTCCCAATCCCACGTAAGAACTTCCCAATACTGCATGTCCTGGTTTTTTTATTTGCTTGTTTTACTTGGTTTGGGTGTATCTCTTTGGTACTTTATTCCCCAACATGGCCCCCCTTCAATACGGTCAGAACGTCACCTCTGGCCCTGACATAGCACAGTATCTTAATATTCGGACAACCATGCAAATTGATTTATAATTATAGAAATGGACACACTTAAATATTCACTACAGAAAGGAATTTAATTTAATTAAGGTGCACCCATTCACTGGGACACTACCCTGAAGGTTAAAAGGATATGAAAAAATGGCATGTACTGATATTTGCATAGGAAAACATACTCCCACATGCATGTCTAAAAACTCGGGAAGTGCATCCACCAAACCGTGGAGAGGGTCACCTCAGAAGGGTGGCATGTCTATGGAAATGCTCATTTTCCAATGTTTGCGCTTCTTTGCTGGGTGAGCTTGCAGAACGGGAATGGGACACATGGGTGGGACGTTTTCAGAGCCACCTTTACTTTGGGAACCGTGCTAAGTGCCCACTGTCGTCTGCACACATGAACACGGACTTGGAACACGTAGTCTCTGAGGAGAGAGAACATGGGGGGTTTCTATGTGCAAATTCTCCTGTGATGGACATACATTAATTCTGTAACGTGGGACATTCAATTTTTTTAGAAATTCCCTTACAATACAATAAAATGCCTGGAAAAAATTTAAAAAAAAAAAAAGAAGGGAGAGAAGGAGGGAGGGACCAACCAGGTCTTCTAATGTCTCTCCCTTCCTGGAAACCAGGGAGCTCAGATGCTTAGCCTGTCTCTAGCCCACAGCATACACACCGCACTGAACAACCCTGAGAAAAACCACCCCAAGTGAGCACGGACCAGTACAATTCACTGAGCCACAGGTGAGCAGTCATCCTGCCCTGCAGTCACCGTTGGGCCTTCAGCCTCCATGGAGGGTGACGCGGCGGAGCCTGGGCTGCCCGCTGGTGCTGCCCTCAGCCAGGGGCATGCTGTACACCAAGACAGACCACAGGCCCCTGGAGTGGGCACACGCAAAGACAGAGTCCCCAGAAAACGTGGTTGACCCCTGAGCAGGTGAAACAGTGGTTGCATGTCTAACACGGTAGCACTTTCTAACCCCAGCGCCACGAGGAACTCTGTTTTCTAATGATGGGTTCCTCTCACGGCATGGGCTGCATGCATTCCACAGCGTCTTGCTCACCTTGGCCATCACCGGGTCCCCAGTTCCTAGGACACTAGGATATTGCAAACACTCATTGTGTATTTATTAAATGAACTGATGAACGGAAGGATTTAATGAAAATAGTCCTGGAGTTCCAAAGTCAGCGAAGAGAGTGGGTTCCCTTTCGAAAACCCACCAATGGCAGGAAGGATGTGACTGGCCAAGACCGCTCACACTGGGGGATGCGTCATTGGGACCCAGAACGTTCTTGAAAAATTTAAGTAGACTTTAAAATCGGACTTATCTCTCTCTGCCCCAGGAGGTATGTTTGAGATCATCCCATTTTATGTTGAACAACCAGAACTGAGAGGAAACAGGAAGCTGTGAGTCTGGGGCAGAACACCATCAGTGGCCTTGACAGGCAAAAAAGACAAAAACAAAGTGTCAATGTTGCAGGCCCTGTTACAGAGCCTGCTTTACATCTGTTTTGCATGATGCTCTCTCGTCCTTTCTTCCCTGTCTGCAAAGTTTTTTTCTTTTTGGTCTTTCAAAATAAATTCTAGAGAAGAAAGGGCAGGTGCAGAGGGGAGGAAAAAAGCAACCACCTATATTCTATACTGTTTCTTGGCTCAACTAGTAGAAATCATTTCCGGAGGTAAAAGGGGCATTTGTTACGATGACGAGTTTGTGGCTACTCTGCCCGAGAAAGTAAAACGAATTAGCAGGAAGACGGCAGGCAGAGGGAGACGCTGGTGTCTGGGTTTTCCATGCAGCCTCTGCATTCTCATTATTGCATTGTCTTTCTGTGTTACTTTTGATTTATAACGTAATTGGGGAACCATAGAAATGTTAATGGCAGCAGTACAGCTTTGAGGATGACAAAACTGTTTACTAATTATTGTCTTTAAACTTGGTTAATTATGGAAGCGTTCCTTCTCCGGGTTCACTTCAGATGGGCCTACCGTTGGGGGGCGGTCAGGGCGAAACGGATTGTCTAGTCAGAAAGGCAACTTCCATAATTTTGTTGTGTTTCCCCCTCGGTTGACCTTTAAAGGAAGGGACAGATTGTAAATTAAAATTCTCGACACTAGAGCTCAATAGCAAACCTTAAGGTGAATCACTGCCTTTTGTTTAGTACTGAGATGAGAAATTCTTGCTCATGTTTACATGTTTTTATTTCAATGCGCGCTGCTCATTATCTTAAGGGAGAGACTGAGAATACGGCAATGATTATTAGTAAGGCTGCTGATGAGGTTACTGAACCATTTGAAGTTGACTTTCCTTTTGTGATGCATAATTATAGGGCTGTATTTACAGTCTTTTTTTTTTTTTTTTGCTTTTTAATGATTCCCATTTTTATTATTTATTCCCTCCCCCATGAAGGGTATAATTTCTCCATTCTTATTATGAATCATTAATTTGGAGTGCTGCGTTTTTCCCCGGAATGCTAGAATGAAAGAAAAATTTTCAAAACTACATAAATAAAGAGCTAACCTCACTCCAGTGACGCTGTGCGGATCCGGATGCAGCCTCCCCAAAAAAGGAAGGGAAGGCGCAGGGCCTCTATCCACCCCGCCCGTTTCCCACTTGTACGGCAATCCTGGGGCATATTAGGCATATTATGTTGTAAAACATCTTATTCCCCGTCTAACTTCTTAAATTGCTCCAGATGCTCCTTACCCATAAAAAATTGTAATGATAATTTTTTTTAAAGCTGCATCATCTGTTTCCATGGCTGACTTCCCTGAGACATGCCCGTTAGTTTGGGAAGTTCGCAGATTACAGATATGGCTCGTTTGCACATAAACAGACAAATGGCCAGAGCACTGGGCACAGGGGCAGGGCCCGGCTAGCCACCTCACTTCAGCAGGGGACTGTTTAGATGCTCGGGGACATGATCTCCTCATCCACAAAATGGCAACGGTAAGAGTGCCTACCTGATGAGGTTTGTAAGGATTCAATTCATTCATACGTGTAAAAAATTTAGAATCCAATACCCAGCACATACGTGCTTAATGGAGGTAAACTATTATTTCCTGAAGTTTGCTCATCATCCATGTGCTAGATGTAAGAGGGTATGGAGTGAGTCAGAGAGAAATTTTTATCTTCATGTTTCCTGTGTATCAATTAGAATGCCCTTGACTATAAACAGTAGAGATTATTTGTGAACAATAATTTTCAACCAATGAAATTTTTTAAGTCAAAATTGCCTTGAAAGAGGAGTTGGCAAACCAGAGCTCACACATCAAACCTGAACCACTGTCTGGTTTTGTCTGATCTGAAAGGCTTTTACAGATGAATATTCTCAAACAATATGATGACAGAGACCGCTTTTTAAAAATTCTATTCTCCTTTGTAAATCTCTGCTATAAAATATTATACTCTATTAATTATTATTGGATTTTGGCTCTCATCCATAAATAATAGGTGGAAATTTCTTTTGCCTCTTTTTATATAAATACCAATCCAATACCCTTGATTTTTGCCTCTGTAAAGTCTGAAGTATTTACTACCTGGCCATCCCCTACTCTCTGATGCCGTAAGCCGCCTGGAAGTAGAGCGACTCTCAGCTGCTTGAGAGAGTGGTTCTGTGACCCACCAACACCGAGATTCTTCTTTCCACGTGTCCGCTCTGCACCCTTCATGTGTGAGCCTCACCCGGGGACTGGCTTCTCTAGTCCCCACAAGATGAGCTTCTGCAGCTCCAGATGCAGAAGTACCCTCTCCTGATGTCTCCTTGAGAGACATTCTTTCTTAAGAATAAGAAAATCTTTGCCGGAAATGCCCCAGCAGAACTTCTTACCTCTCACTGGCCAGAACTGGATCATACGGCCGTCCCTGAACCCATCACTAGAGAGGGAAACAGAGTTTGATAACTGGCTTAGACTAATTAGGCTCTGCCCCTTGAACTGGGGATGCCGTCAACTGTTCTTGAAGCACACTAGTGCGTGGAGAGAAGGCGGGCGGACACCCAGCACACTGGCATTCTTTCAGGAAAAGGGAAAGGGGGCGTGAATGTTGGGTAAGCATGTTTATTTCTTTAACCACGTACTAGAAAACAACTAAAATTAGCACACTGAGCCATGCTTTCCTAGCTCTTTTTACTTAGAATAAGGCTAAATGTTTGGTCTATTCAAATAAAAGTGTTAATTAAATAAGAACATAGTAAGGAAAACGTCCTGGGAAAAACAGGACTGTGGTACGCAAGGGGTTAAATCACACATTGTTGGCCGGTGCTTATGCGGTGCATTTTGCTTAGGAACTCCTACTGATTCGTCAAAGCCCAAATCATATGTTACATCCTCAAGGGGGTTTTCCCTGACTTCCTCCTATTCTTTTTATGTTCAGGCAGGACTGGTTTCTCCCAGAGCTCAGTCTTTTTCTTATACCTCTTCCAACCAAGGCCAGGTTGTGTTATTTATGTACCCGCTCCTGATTGAGAACACCCTATTTTTAATCCAGCCATTCATCAAACTCGCGTTGAGCATCACTTACGTGGCTCCCAGAGAATATTTTTATGCTCGTTTCTAGCCTACGACACACCCGAGGTGTTTGTAATACGCTTGCTGTACACACAAAGGAAGAATTGATCAATCAGGCAACTTCATGAATTGACAGTAACTAAGTTTAGCAAAGGGAACGCAGATTTTGAAGGCCCAGCACTTCAGCAATTTCTTATTGAATTCAAGAGGAAATCAACCAATCTCATTAAATCTCTGAAGTCTGCATCACTTTGAGAAGCAGCTAAGATGAAAACGCCTCTGGAGAGGACTGGAGAGCTGGGGGTAAGGCCTGCTGCCCTGACCGTTCACTCTTTATTACTTTATTCTACTTTCAGGGTGTCTATCACTTTCCTTCTCCTAAAGGAACTCAAGGCAAACTAAAAATGGACTCCTCACCATTTAAAAACAATTCGATTTCTATTTTGTGTGAATACCACTTTAAAAATTAAAATTCGACCACTTGACTACCTTCCTCAGAATGCTTTGATTGCGGCTCACTCTGAGGGATGGAGGCAGGGGCTTCGGGGCAGCTCTCACAGACGGGGCACTTTCAGAGACGCCGGCTTTCTGTCCCATCGCGCTCCCCTCGCTCTCCTCTCTCCCCCCTCTCTCGCTGCTACAGCCACACTGGTTTGCTCCTGCATTTCACACCTGAAGCTGCTCCCACCTCAGGACCTTTGCTCGTGCTTCCCCTCTGCCCCGAACACTCCCCAACATCTATTCATCCTTGAGGCCTCAGGTTAGATGCCACCGTTGTGGGGAAGCCTTCCTGGCCTTTCCAAGCTAGACTAGGGTCCCGTGTCACATGTTCTCATGGCCTCTGTATTTTTTTTTCTTCAAAGCAATGATCAACCTTTTAATGAAACCCATTGTTTGTATAATTATGGGTTTGATTTTCATTTTCTCCATGACAAGATAAGGAAAGTGGGCATTGTGAACTGCTCTGTCTGCAGTGTGTAGAATAGGGTCCAGCACGCAGTAGGTCCACCATAAAGACTGGCTGAATAAACACGTCAATGAGCCAGTCCACCAAGCAGTAATGTCCCTGCCTGGGCCCATCAGTATTCCTCCAGGACCGCACGGACTCCCAAGTCACTTTCTCGTAACAACAAATACTCATCTCTGCGTTCATTCAACACACGTCTGAGCACCTGCTGTGCCGGGGGCTCGTGGAGCGTGCGTTCCCGCGAGCAGACCAAAAATGAGCAAATAAGCAAATAAACACATAACGAAGTATCGCACACCACCACTCTGAAAAAAGCACCAGCATTTTCTTTGAAAATATGTTTCCATGGTGGTGATAGTTTTTTTCCCCCCCAAAATTGACTTTCTGTGCTATGAAAAATAACAGCCACCATAAATTCAGCAAGGATCCGAGCTCGGCCTACCTCAGAATGAGTCTTCCCGACAGCCAGCCAGGGTCTGTGTGCGGGAGGGTCTCTTTCCTAAGTGGGAGACAGACAACAAATAATATATTTCGGGGTTAATTTAACTTTTCAAATTACAGATTCATCGAAAGCACCATCTACCACCAGGCAGTAACTCACGGTGCTGCCAGGGTTTAAGCACTGTCGTGACAGGCTGCTGCTCGACTCCTTACCCACACTTCTTAAAAGATGGCCACGCTGGGGCTTACGGCAAGCCTATATAATCATATATTGACGCTTGGCTTATTTATTTCCGTGTTCCTGAAGTACCATTAATCACTTTCCTACGGTGTCCGATGTGTTACATAATTAATAAAACACAGGAGCCTAGGAGGAAGGCCCAGAGAGATTTGGGCAACCACGGAGAAACGGTGTCAGCTTTCACTGGGTGAATACCTCAGTCTTCAGAAGATCAAGTCTTAACTGAAAAAAAACACAGGACCACCTTTCTTCTCCCCCGCCTCCCTGGCCCTCTTGGCCTTCTCCTGCCTGTGTCTGCTGAACTTAGACCCTGGTCGAGGGCTAACTTTTCCCCGAGAAAGGAAGTGTGGGTGGAGGGAGCGATGAGGAAGAGTAAATAAAATCATTAGTTCAATTTCTCACTGTTTTGTCTCCAGTGATCGCCGTTCCTGCCGGTAATAGCCTGTCTGTGGTTTTGACCCAATTCTTAACCCTTCTTATGGTGCTCCACCAGTTAATCTAATGGTCCATTAATTGCAAATATCTGAAATCATTAGGACCTGATTGAGCACCGGAGCAGGAAACCTTCCCAAGCTGCAACTGCTTAACCAGCCAACGGGCTCATTGCAAAGGAATGTCGATGTTTATAGTAGATGTAACCCGAACCCGGGTGTTCATTGACACATTGTTCCATTTGTATACAGCCGCCCTGGCATCTCTCTGTTGGAGAGCGCATGATTTATCCAGTGCTATATCCTGGAACTGACAGGCCAAAGATTAGAGCTTAGCCCAGATGAAAGGCGAGGCTGTGTGTATTCCTAAAACAAATATTTAGTATCTGACAAGCTCTGGTTAATATTAATTTGTGATAGAAAGCAGTCAATTTAAGCTTACTTCATGCCAAAATCCATTTGGATTTTGTAAATCATTTTTCAGGATTACAGTGTAGGGAATCAGACAAAAAAGGAGACTTCCCTAAAATTAGAAATCTGCAGATCTGGACAGAGCTTCCAGAAGACATCCAGCCTGGAGTTATAAACGTGCAGCCCGCAAGCACGAAATCCTCCTGGAGATATGTCGTCTTTGACTAGCACAGTGTTTTCAAATAATCGTTTCTAATTATTTGCCAAGTCTGAATTTCTGACTTTTCTTGCAGATCTGGCAATACTGGGCTCAGCTGGAGCTGAGCAGAGGCTGTCCCTGTGGAAGAGGCACATGCGTGCCATTGGCCAGAGACCCCCCCACCCCACCATGTATACTTTCCCACCTACGCCTGCCCACCGCTCAGCTGACAGGTGAGGGAACCGATGTCTAGAAAGGGACAAGGGTTGTCCAAGGACACATATTCGGTTAGTATCAGAGCCGGGGCAAGAAATCCCACCTTATGCTGCTTTGTCACTTAACCCATGCCATTCCGCACTGACGCGCTCATGGTTTGGGGAAGAGCACTTTAAACCTGGAGTCTAGGGAATTTTCAAAGGCCACAGAGACGCCTGGACCGTTTTAGCTTTATCAACGATGACTCTGCATCACACCACACATGCGTCCTTACTTCTGCAGATCTGGGTAAGCATCGTTTTGCAAAACCAAAAAACTCCAGGGGGACCTTCCTATCTCCCTGAACATCCAAGCTGGGTGGGTGGTGACTTTCCGCACTGGGGATGGTGGTCCTCACCCGACCTCGAGCCCATTCTGTAATAATAAGTGTGGCTACCACGGATTGGACCCCTGCTGTGTTCCAAGCTGTGTCTTCACACTCTCCTCCTTCAGATGCACAGCAGTCCTCAAAGATGAGTTGATCGTTCTCACTTTCCTGATGAAGAATTTTAGGTTCGGGGCACTGAGCAGCTGGACCGGGATGACACAGCTTGTGAAGGACCGAGCTGGAATTTGAACCCGAATCTGCTGGGTTCAAGCCCCTGGCCCGGCAGTTCCGCCTACACTGGCTGGCTGCGGTTGCATGCAGCTCACGCCCCCTTGCCATTGGTGAAAACGGATGTCATATGTGGCTCAAAGTAAGAAGGCAAAGCAACACAGGAGAGACATGCAGTCAAGAACGGGTTAAATTTCCTGTTAGCATCGGTCTGAAAAAGTGAATTCTTTGCATTTTTTAGAATGTGTGTTGGAAGCATATTTCTCGGTGTGCAACAAAAACATTTAGGCTCTTCTGTCGTTTAGGTGAATTTTGTTTGCATGCTCTCTTCATGGAATACTGATGTTAATTTTTGGTTAAGTTTAGTCTTAAAAAGTATAAAGCAATTTGATAGAATAAGTAACCTTTCATTAAAGTTCAATGCCGTACTTAAAGAAAATGGGACCGTGAGCGTTAATTGATCGTTGACAGCCATTCTTTCCATGAAAACCTTTTATAGTAAAACTTCTGTTTGATGGATGGGAATTTATAAAATTTGCATTTCACTGAGCTGGATTCAACTGGAAGGACTGGGAATGTATTCCTTCTTCAAACATTTTTCCATCTGTACATCTTTATTAAACATTTATTAATGGATGGAATCTTAATTTAAAGAGGATAGCACTGATTTCATGTAACAAGTCAGGTTTGTTAGTACATGAACACAAGTATTTGCCCTGCATTTGACTTTGATAAAACATGACTATTTATGAGTATATTTATCCACGGAGACTCAATTAGTATAGTTGAGTTTGGGGCAAATTGCTTCATAAAGAATTTTATTTTACTTTTTTAAACTCATAATAAATTACATAAATATCACTGGGAATTTTTCTTCCAGACAGCAGTTTAGAAGGAAGCAATATCTCAGATTTGGCATATTTGACTGGAATTACAAAGAAATGTTCATGGAATTCTAATTTTATTCAGATTCTACCCTCACACCCGCCCCTTTATAAACAGGAGGGTGCCTGAGACACTACAATTCAGTCTGGCATTGTTTATCCAAGATTTCAACACATGAGATGATATTAACATAAAAGCGATTTTTCTCCCGTTCATTCTGATCAAAATATTAGCAAGATTTCCCATGGTTTTCTCTAGAGTTCTCAGGCTGAAGTTGCTGTCGCCATTTATAAGAGAGGAGTTGAAGGCCAAGAACAGTGAAGCTCCTTGAAATTAAACTAATTCAAGACTATGTCAAGGTCAAACTCTAGGGTCTGAGAGCTTGCTTCCAAATGCAGCCACAAGATTCAAAGTCTTCCCTCACGTGGCTTTCTGTGCCTGGACTATCCTTCTCTGTCCCATGAGACCGAAGACCTGGCTCCATGACACCCTGCAGGGTTCAGGTGAAGTCCACTGTCATGACATCCTGGGCTACTCTATCTAGCTAAGTGACCCTCGCTGTCACCTAGCACTGGAGAGTATGTGTCACAGGTGACAATTATACAGTGGTCAGAGTATTTGTTTTAGGTGTCTATCTCCCCTATTGGATGTTCGGCCTCCGTGAGGGCTGTGTAATTTGCTTCTCTCTCTACATACTCAGTACACGGTATGGAGCAAGTTCTCAGTGAATTGAATGGATGGACAGAGACTCTGGAAACTCAGAGCTTAGAATTAATTTCGGCATCCACAAAGTCAATTTCCTGTGAGACCAAGATTCCCAGTTTGTATGAAAAGGCACTGTTTCTCTCTGTCCTCCACAAATTGGAAAAGAGAAATCTGTTCGAGATATTTATATGAGCTGCTTAAAAGTCCTTATGATGTGATACAAATCAGGAAGCTGAGTGTCTCTTCTCAGAAGTCTCATTCATGTCCCTGAAAGCCACTGACGTGGTACTAGTCATCAATCCAAATCTGCAGGGCCTAAAGCAGGCTGTTCTTAACCATTTCAAAAGCAGCCCTTGGTTTATTTTCCCCTCAGTGACACGGCTACCCCAAAAGTAATTTAAGAGGAATTACAGTGCAACTTACTAGCCGTGAAAAAAGACAGAGTAGTATCTCATGATGACATCATTTATGCCAAAGGACAACGTGTTGCTACATGAAGGGAATGTGAGAAAATTTCAGAAGGAAACAGGCAACTATGCAATTCCTGTAAGAACTTGGCAGAGTTCAGGGTTAAAGGCCAGGACAGTGGAAGGGCAATCAAGTTCCTGTAAGTTCTAAATTCCTGTCTTTCCAGGGAGTTTCCCTTCTTTTGGTATCTTTTCTAAAGTCAGGATTATTAATATAAAGAGAGAGACAGCGTCTCACCTTATGAACTGCAAAAAAGTAAGAACCTACTAAAATGAACTAACAAAAAAAAATCAACTCTGAGTTCACGCAGTTCTCCAAGATGTAATCTTGTCATCAGGCCAAGGCCACCATAATTTTTCCAAGGGCCAGACAGTAAATAGTTCAGGCTTTGCAGCCCATTCGGTTTCTGTCACAGCGACTCAGCTCTACCCTGTAACACTGAAGCAGCGATAGATAATGCATAAATGAATGGACATGACTATGTTCTAATAAAACTTTATTTACTTAAAAAATGTGGCTGGCCACAGTTCACCAACCTCTGGTATAGGTTAAAGTTTTGGATAAAGCCAGATTTTCTAGTGAGGAGTTAATAAGCACTCTCATCTGGGAAGGCCCGCAATTCCCCCCCAAAAATGCTTCTACCCACTGATGGATGTTAGAAATCACACATTAAAGAGTTCAACTATTTTCCTATTAATATATGTTAATAGGTACACACCTGTGAAGGGGAAAAGTGTTGTGTAGTCAAATATGTTTGGGATGCTGGATCAACAAATTTATGCCGTTTATTTACTGAAGAATTTTTTAGAGCTTTCAATATGCTAATATACCTTGAAAATGGGAAGGGAGAGCATAAGCATTTTCAAAATGTATTTGACAACAAAATCCGTTTGTGAGGGTATTTGCAGGACTGTTTTCCAGCAAACACACTTTGGAAAATGCGATTTTAAGATAAAAACGCCATTGGGAAGGAGCAATAAACAATGATAGTTATCATTTATTGTGTCTTTATTACATGTGATTACACACGCATTATTTTATTCAATAGTTGCCACCACCCTATGAATCACATCCCTCTCTACACTTAGGAAGAGTGAAATGGAAACAGGTTGAGAAGCTTACTTTTGACTATATAATTAGTAAGTGACAGAGCCAGCTTTCAAATGTATGTGTGTTTAAGCAAAATTTAACTCTATTGAGTCTGAGAGTCATTAACACTTTAGTTCGAAATAAGTCCTTCCTAGAATCAGAGAATTTTAGACAAAGAGGAGCAATTAGAGATATAATTTAATTCACTTAGAGAAATGAACTTCTTACTTGAAAGAGAAAATCAAAGCCCAGAGAAAGGGCAGGATTGGTCTAAAAACATTACCTTTTAACCTGCAGGGTCAAAAAAAAATTAAAGAATATTGTTTTAATCTCAGTTGAATTTCCTTTCCAGGGAAGATTTTGCCAAGATTTGTTCAATGGAGAAAAGAGAAAGAAGATTATATTAGTCGGGGCTATTGTATTTGCAAGAGACAGAAAACTCTATTTGTACTGACTTAAATGCAAAAGGAGAATGTGTTGGCTTATGTAACTCCAAAGGAGAGACACACCTGGCTGCAGGTGTGGGTTAGTCCAGGAGCTGCACCACTTCACTGACACCCGACTCCCGTGCTCTCAGCCAGGTGTCTTCCTCGGACTCTGTGTAGAGACGAGATGACTCCCAGCAGCCACAGGGCTCCATTCTCCCCTGTTCAAAGTCTACCTTTCTCCAACAATTGGGACAAAAGTTCTGCATCTGACTGTCATGCCATCCAACTGGGTTATGTGGTCACATCTGAACAAAACTTTGGTCAGAATAGTAATAGACACTCAAGGTCCACACCATAAGAGAGCCCTCTGCATTGCCAAGCATACTCGTAGCTAGGAAGCTAGACTCAGTTGCATAAAAAAAAAAGAGAACACATATGTTTAACTTCTCTGAGAATAATATCAAGGGTAAAATGAGTATATTAATGCTTTCCTCAAATAATTGTTATAAGGATTTTTTTAAAAGCAAAGTGTGTAGAGTCCACCATGACCTGACAGGTGATATGTTCCCAGTCAATACTAATCACTTCTCTTTATATACTTTAACTGACATCAGAGCTTCAATACAAATAGGATCCTCTTGCTGTGTAATTCGATTCCCATTGAAATGTTCCCATGGTGGTGTTCTCAAGGTCTCTAGGGATGAGGGATCCAATATAGACGAGACATATTATACAAAGCAAGAAAACCACAATGGTGGGTTTGTACTGGCAACAAGACTATTCTCAGAACTAGTTCATCAAAAATAAGAAAGTAAAGTTCAATAAAAATAAGAAAGTTCTCCTCCGTAGAAGAGTTTTGGTGCAATGGAAGGTTATAACAGCTTACAAGAGCCCAGAAACCAGACCAAAATGAAAGTTCAAGCAAGCTTCTGCAAAAGGCCAGTGGAATTGCTCAGGAAGTAGAGGGAGAAAGGATGGATCCTGAAGGTCCATGAGCTCAGAACTGCCCCTAGCAATTTCACCCTATCTTCTGACAAAGAGTTCTAAAAAATTCAACTAAATCAATGTGACAAAGTTAAACCCCATCATTTACTGACTGTTAAGTTTCAGTGATGCTTCTAAATGTGACTTAGAGTCTGTCATTTTCACTAGTGTCACCGTTACTCCATGAAAGTAGTGGAACAGGAACTTGTGATTCTGAAAGAAATTAAACATTTTTTTCTGCTTAACAAAAACAGCTCATCTAAAATTACAAGAAAATCTTGAAAGTGGCAAGAAAAGAATATGTTACATACAGGGGAACACAGATGAGACCGACTACCAATTCCCCAACAGAAACAATGGAAGCCAGAAGATATTGGAATGACATATCCAAAATGCTGAGAGGAAGAAATACCAGGTACAAAGAATTCTATGACCAGCAAAACTAGCTCCCCATTTCCTAAGTGTGGTCTGTGCATAATACTCTTTCTTCCAAGGAGTATAGTATAGAAGGGGAGGGAAAGGAGTGACATCGAAGAAACCTGACAAACTCCACCTCAGACGGGTGATCCAGGTAAACAGCAAGTCATAAATCATGTTGATATTATATACTCTTGATATAATGTGAAAGTGATACTTGATCACTGTTTTCTTCCTCCCAGTCTTATGAAAAGTCACAAGTCAAATCCCAATAAAGGGACATTCTACAAAGTACTTGGTTAGTCCTCCTTGAAATTTTCAAGGCAATTAACAGAGCCAAGAGGAGCTTAGGAGCCATGACAGCTAATTATGATGTGGTGTCCTGGATGGGATGCTGAAACAGAAGAAGAAGAGGAAGAGGAGGGGGGAGGGGAGGAGAGGAGGAGGGGTGAAAACTAAAAAATTAAATAAATAATGGACTTTAGTTAATAATTCAGTTAACATATTAATATTTATACATTAATTATAACAATTATACCATACTAGTGTATGATCTTGGTAATAGGAAAAGTTGGGTGGGGGGTATACAAAAACTCTCTATACTATCCTTTCTTTTTATTTTTTTTGTAAATCTAAACTCATTCCAAAACATAAAATTTATTTTTAAAGTTCCAACAAATTTAAAAGAACTAAGTTTGCACAAAATATGGCTTCTGACCATAACAGAATTAACTTAGAAATCAGTAATAAAATACTAGAAACAAACTGTGTGGGATGCTGCTAAAGCAGGGCTTACAGGGAAATTTATAGCCATACATGCTTACATGTAAAAAAAAAAGAAAGGTCTAAAAATCAATCACCTAAGTTTTCACTTTAAGAAACTAGAAAAATAAGAGTAAATTAAACTCAGTAAGTAAAAGAAATGAAATGATAAGGTATCAAAAGAAATATATTTGCAAAATATACATCTTGCAAAGAACTTGTATCTAGAATATATAAACAGTATCTCAACAATAAGACAACAGAACAATAAAAATGGGCAGAAAACTTGAGTAAACCCATACATACACAGTTTTACATGCATACATACAACTGACAACAAACACATGAAAACATAGGTAACGTCACTGGTCATTAGAAGAAATGCAAATTAAAAGCACGGTGAGGTACCATATAAATCCACCAAAATAGCTAAAATAAAAATGATGGATGAGACCAAGTATTGCTGAGAATATAGAGCCCCTAGAGTCCTCGGATATAGCTGGCACAAGTGCAAAATGACATGGCCACTTTGGAAGACAGATCTACAGTTTCTCCAAAAGTTAAAAATATACGTACTGATCATCCAATGCAGTAATTCCATTCTAAGGAAAAACAAATATATGTGGCTATACCATTTATAATAGCCAAAAAAATAAAAGCCGCCCAAATGCACATCAACTGGTGAGTGAACAAAGTGTGGTATTATCCATGCAATGCAATATCAGGGAACAATAAAAAGGAATAGCTATTTATTGATACATGCATCCACTCTAAAAAAAAAAATACCGTCTTGGCACAAATGATTCAAATTAAAATATACTTTAACAGAAAGGCAATAAATATAATTTAAAAGAAGCCCTGACTACAATCACTTCTGCTTTCAAGAGATGTGATATAGTTCTTGCTGAGGAAGGTCCAACCTGTCTTTATTTAATCTAGGAAACCACCTTGACAGTGTCCGTTGAGCATGAAAACTGAGGATTTGTAGGTCATAGCAGGGAAGTCAAGAGGGAAATGCAGAAGGGCTAAAGGCTTTCATATAAGAAAAGAAGGAAACTGGTAGCCCTTTGTGGGCAACTCCAGAGCCGGTGCAGTGAGGAGTCTGGAAGAGAAAAGACAAGATGTGTGGTAGTGGGGGGAGAACGAAAGAAGACCCTGAGCCTTGTTCCTGGGGTTCAGAGGGTGCCAGGCTGTAGGAGATTCCACGTGGCAGGAAAGGATCCAACACTGCCTAGCATCCGTGATGACATATCAAAACGCTTTCACTCACTAAATATTTATTTATCGAGCCCCCATTCTGTGCCATGCTCTGCTCTAGACCCCAAAGATACCACAGTCAGTCGATAAAATAACAATACCCAGAGGGCACTCTGACAACATGAGGCTGTTTTCTACCCTGGGCTGTACCTCCCCATCATTGCACCCCAATCTGGAGCCGCAATCCTACCACAAACAAAAACATAGTTTTAATGGTACATTTGGGGTGACAGATGCCATCCAACATGAGTTAAAGCAAGACCAGCAGAATCAGACAACCCCAGGAAGGAACAGCCATGGCTGAAAACAGGTCACTTCAGAAAGAGTGGCACAAAGGCTGACTCAGAAAGCCCCAGAGCTGCCGGATGACCCAGCAATGCCTCTTCCGGGTATCCACCCAAAAATCTGAAAATGTTTACTCATAAAGATATGTGTACCCCTAGGTCCACTGCAGCGCTGTTCACGGTGGCCACCCCTAGGTCCACTGCAGTGCTGTTCATGGTGGCCACCCCTCGGTCCACTGCAGCGCTGTTCACGGCGGCCACCCCTAGGTCCACTGCAGTGCTGTTCACGGTGGCCACCCCTATGTCCACTGCAGCGCTGTTCACGGCGGCTACCCCATGTCTACTGCAGTGCTATTCACGGTGGCCAACACACGGAAAGCCCGCAGTGCCTTTGATGGCTGGCTAGACAAAGGTGTGGTCCACAGGTACAATGGAACACCACTCAGCCATCAGAAAAGATGGAATAGTTTCATTTGCAACAACATGGATGGATCTTGAGAATACCATGTTAAGCCAAATAAGTCAGATGGAAGAAGACAAGAACCATATGATTTTGTAGGATATAAAACAGAGAGCAAGAAACACACACAGAACCCACAGACACAGACAACAGTATTGTGGTTACCAGAAGGGAAGGGAGGTGGGGGAGGTAGAAAAGGGTAAAGGGGGTCAAATGGCGATGGAAGGAGACTTGACTTTGGGGGTGAACACAATGCAATATACAGATGATGTGTTACAGAACTGTACACTTGAAACATAATCTTATTAACCAATGTCACCCCAATAAATTCAATTAGAAAAAAATTTAAAAACAAAGCCTTACAGAGGTCAAGAAGTCATTAGTGCATCTCCTATAATATGAGATGTGTCTGTGTGGCAATATTTTGTGCTGTTTATCAACGTTTCAGTGCCTCCCTTTGGGAAAATTATAGAATTGTGTGTCCTTGCCTCCTCCGGTTCAGCCCGGTCCTAGACTCGCTTCAGCTGATGGAATATGAGCAGAAGTGGGACATGTCACTTTCATGGCGATCTCTTTGGAAAAAACGAATCAACAGCCATGATCTGCTCTCCCCCTGCTGTGACAATGAATGGGTCTTCCCCGTGAGGAGATTTAAGGAAGAGCCCCCTGCCCCAGCCCTGCTCACGTGAAACAGACACAAAACAGAGCAAGAAATCAGCCCTTGTTGTTTACAGGTCAGGAAAATGTGGGGGCTGTTTCTTACCCCCTGGCTGAGGCAGGCAGGTCCAGCCAGTCCGTGTGGATGTTGTAGGAGAGCTGTCGGACCCAGGGACGTCAGGGGTGTCTCTAAGATCTTTTTAAACAACAGGGTCCTCTGAAGGGACTAGGAAGAGAGCACAGTTCCAGGTACCAGACTGGGTGGGAACATAGAAGCAGTAAATTCAGGCCGAAAGATTCCAGAAGGCAGGGCAAGGGACACGGCAGGTAGACTTGTCTTTTTCTGACAGGGAAATGTATACACTTTCGTTCGGAGATGACAGTTTTTCACGTCCTGGAACTAAATGCCAGGCAGATTTGTCCTCTGGGATCTGTTTAAAGGACGAGGGACAGAGTGAGCAACATCTCCTGCCACAGAAACCACAGGAACACTGGAACTGGGCAATCCTTTCAGCGGCCCCTCCAGAAGGGATGAGCATGACTCCAGGTGGTCAGGCAGGAAGGGCGTGTTCTGTGAAAAGCTGAGACAACCTGAATCGAGCAGGTACTTCCTGGGGCCCCAGGTCAGGGGACCCACAACTCCAGTCACGCACAAAGCATTTCTGTAAGCTTCTTCCGTGGTCACCTGCTCTCTTCACTTCAGTTACTGAATATTTTCCTTAAATTGACTCCCACTTATTTCTTTAATTAAATGTATTTTAGCACAAAAAAAATTTGATTGGAGCAGTATAAATTGAAACCCAGGATCGTTAGTTGCAAATAAAAGTGAATTGAAAAATACCCATAAGGATAAATGAACAGAAAAAGAAAACAACAAATAAAATCATTCCTTTTCATCTGGAGATTGAAACTTGCTAATCTTTGTAAGCCTGAGGCTGGCTTACATGTTATTACAAAATGGTAGCATCAACCCGGGTCTTTCTCCTTCACTCACTAGAATTATAAAGGGAATCATTTTAATACTAAACATGTCAAGGTCCCACCTAAAATCATCGCAAGCACTCTCTGGGGTGTGTGGCCCACACGGGGGGAAACAGTGACCGTGACGGTCACGGACATGGACCGCTCAGATTTCTGAACGGGGGGAGAAGACATGACAGACAAGCCCAGATGCTGCGCTCTGAAATCTGTCACCATGTTCTCACGGAGGCCACATTTCCCACAGGCTGATCCCAGCCAGTGACCGAGGGTGGCTGGATATCCAGGCTAGGAGACATGGCTCCCCTCTGACAGCCACTGTGACTCACTAGCCTCGTGACACATCCTTAGAACGGCACTGCCCCCTAAGGGCTTCCCCCCAACCTCTCTCTTTCATGGGGATCAGACCACACCGCTGTGTGGACCCTCCCCCTGTGCCTTGGCGGGTGTCCCCTAATCAGCTCACGTGTGTCTAACCTTCCTCACGTCTGCTTCTCAGAGAACCTAGATTCACGCTGACATCCCTAGCACGTCTTTTGGAGACAAAAGGAACATGAAGGGCAATGCCCCCCTCTATTGTTTTGTCCAGACGTCAGGCATCCCCAGTAAATCTCATTAGGCGAATCCCTGTCCGGCCTTCCCCAAAGCAGACACTGTACAGACAGTCTTATCGCTGTCTACACAAAGGCCTCCAGATCTGTATGTGGGAGTTACGGAAGGCAAGGATGGCATTTGATGGTAGAAGTTTAGCGCTGCGTTTGTATCTCTGCACCAAACATTAGGCAGATGTCCATTTACCTTTTACGACCCAGCTCAAGCACGCCCTGCCCTGAGAAACCGTCCCGATCTGACCAGTGAGCATCGGTCCCATCTGCCTCTGCGTCCCCACGTAAGCCATCAGCACACCCTTTCCTGAAAGCACTTCCCACAGTTCATGGTAACAAGAGTGGACTCCTATCTTGTGAGGACCAGGTTGAAGGTCAGAGCCTGCAGCAAAGATCATGCAAGGAAAAATTATCTTTCAAAATCCCTGACAAAGGTCTTGCAACGCAGATGGACATCCAGTTTCTCAGTGAGTCCAGCATGGCCAGTTTTTCCTCCAGTATTTGACTAAGCACCTTGCAAAGTAGCTGGCGTGCATTTAAGGACCACGTTGCTTGAAAAACAGAATAGGCACAGGGATGTCAAGTACAACGTAGGGAATGCAGCCAGTGATACTGTAATCACTATGAACGGTACTACATTTCTCAGGGTGATCACTTTGTAAGATATATAAATGTCTAATCACTGGGTTGTACATCTAAAACTAATATAAGATTGTACAATTGCAATTGAAAAATAAAAGAATTCGTTTTAAAAATCTTCAAATGTGAGAAGCACACACACGCTAAGGCTCACTGAGGACACCCTAGCCTCCTACCCCCGCCGCAGCTTTCAGCAAGGATCCGCATTTATTGAGCGAAATGGCAGCCCTGGCAGGTTATTCAATACATAACTATTTCTCCCTCTTACTTTTTAAACTTCATGTATAGTTGATTCACGAAGGTTCAACTTAGTTTCTACTGTAACATTTGTTTCTCTCACTCAAGGCCACTTGACTGGGAGCTGGTATTAAAAATAGAAGGGAGGGAGGGAGACAGGAAAGGAGGGCTGGATCCAAGAAATGGACACCAAACCGCTTCATTCCTGGAAGGTGTCTCACCCCAGAAGGAGAGCCCAAGACAAGGGTTTGCATGGAAGGTGGCCCCAGGGCCATGATGAAGGGCAATGTGAGGCATTAAACAAGGGGTGACGGCCCTTCCCTACAGGGTAAATGAAGAGCAGGTGACTACTCTGGGTGACAGGGGCTCAGCCCCACTGAGGGCTTCTGGGAGGTGATGCAGAGCATGGCCCAAAAGTCTCCTACTTAAGGGGCGAGGGGCCACGGGATTCACCTACCACCTCTACCACAAGCACAGGCCAGCATCGCTGTGGTGAGGGAAACCCCTCAGGCGGAGACCCATGGCATGGTGGCGGGACACCATCATCAGAGAAGGGTACTGAGGGACCGTGGGTGGGACACACGCATCCACTGTCACAGAAGGGGATGGCGTTCCCTGTTCTTTCTACCTCTGGTCTTTTTCTTTGCAATGAAATGAATTTTATTCTTCAATTTTTGTCTCAGCCAAAGAGCACCGTCAGTTACAGCCAGCATCTTGGAGTTCCAATATTTTTGTCCCTTTGCAAAACCTCCCTCACTCTTGACTGCACCTTAACAATGAGCCTAAATTATGTCACCTGTGTCCCTCTCATAAGCAATCTTCCTGCGATCTGTGTATGAATGAGTGCATGGGTTTTTAAAGCGATTCTTTTCCATAGAAAAATCTGTAACGTGCTAACTCCACTCCTGCTTTAAATGAATACACACGCACCAAGTCCATGGACCTGTAGAAGGCTTCCAGCAACCAGTGGCACGGCAGCCTTGGCCGGTCGCATCATTCACATACAAGCGTCCGTACTACACAGAATTCCGTATTAGTTAAAACGTATCTACGGCGTGAAATGAAGACTCTGCCGACTTGAAAGCAACCCTCCCTCATCGTCCATTAAGAAGCTACCATGAGGAGGTGTCTGTTAGATTAAAGGTAGAAATTAAAGATCACAAGCCCCCAAGGCGAGCAGTGTTCCCTTTGAATTTTCACACACATGCCGACACTCGACTGTTATAGACAGAGGACTGGAGAAGCTAGGGGATGTGTGATGTGATTCTGATGCAATGCCCTGGATTTGGCCAGCCTATTCTGAAATCGTGAGAACCAAAAATGGAGATTCTTCTTCTACAGATAATGGAACATGAGTTTAGAATGTCTATGTTTTTGTTACATTTTGAGCATCGGTATTTCAGTATTTCTAGTCTATCATTGGCCTAACCCCAAATGAATTTTTCCCTTGCAAATTTTTATGCAGGTTTTGCCTGGGAATACTAATTCTCATCAAAATCCCGGTCCATGTCAGGCTCAATGCGCTGCAAGGTTCAAACAGTAGAGTTTCCTTCCAGCAAAGGCCACGTAGGAGTCTCCACATTCTGCTGCTGGGAAGGGAGCGGTGAGCTCACTCTCTCCAGGTGGAAGCTTCCACCTTGCAGCCCTGCACAGCTCATCCCTTCAGTCTCTGCCCTTGAGCTTCAGACTCGTGCCCTGAACCCTCCCCACTGCCCCATGGACCCCTCACCAAAGAAATGACACCAAGCTTTAAAACTCCCGGATGCTCTTGTTACCTCAGAGAGTGCTGTGGTGGATTCGGTGGCAAAGACCAGAGGGTTGCCCCACAGCAACGGGAGTGACCCTCACTCAACATCAGGTTCAGTCGCGAAGACCGACGTCACCACACACACTCCACGTGGGGAGGAAAGGGCTCACCACTTACACATGAGGCTGTCTGCGGATAGCAAGGGAGGCTCCCGGGCAGGCCCAAAAGGCCTCGAGAGAGCCCGGAAAGACGGCAGATTGGGGCTTTTATTGAGGTTAAGGGTTGGACCCACGTGAGAGTTCCCTTGTGCGGTTTCAACGTCCTGCCGGCACCGAAGTAGGAACTGCTGGGGCCTTCCTATCGGTTTGCTCAGACATGGGGCAGAAGGATGAAGGAGCTTAAAAGCTGTCAGCAAACAGCCAATAAGTGGAATCAGCTTCTCCCTTGCGGCTTCCCAATTAAGTCAGATCTTCACCTACTGCTACGATAATAGACAATAAAACACAGTTATTCGGGGACCTACTACCTGCCAGACCGGTGCTGTTTACCCACACCATTTCATGGGACCCTCACGACAGTGCTGAGAGTTCCCTCAAAGAGTCCTTTGTTTGGGTTCCCCCAAAGGAGAACTTCAAAGATTTGAAAAGAAGTCACTTGAGAGGTTCGGGGCAGGACCCCAGTGAAGGGCTGGGAAAGGTACGCGGGGGGAGGGAGGAAAAGCAGTAAAGGACACGAGATGAGTTGATTATCATTGGAGGTGTCTGGAACTCAACCCAACCCAGGATCCCCTAAGAGATGTGGGGACATACTCTGCATTGTCCTCCTGGAGGGTGGGGACCCCGGGGTGTTTATCCACCAACTCCCACCCTCAGCCTTTGGAGGTCACCCCAGGGGTGTCACCTGCAGCACACCCAGGGGTGGAGAGGAAGCCTCCCAGCAGGGAGAGGCTGGTGCACGAACTTAGGGGTTCTCAGCAGGTATAGGCGCTGCTCTGCACAGCAGAGCACTTCCAAGGTGGGCCGTGGGGACAGGAACAAGGTAGCCACTGCCTGCCTGCAGACAGAAACTATCATTCTCCCCATTCTGCAGATGGGGATAGGAAAGCTCAGAGAGGGAAAAACGGGATCACTAAAGAGCTGGAACTGAAACCCCCAGCCCTCTGACTTCTGAGCCACACTGGGAGGCAGAGCACACGGGGGAAGAGGGCTCAGCCACCTGTGGGAGTGGAACTGAAAACACAGAGGCGGCATGGCAGAGGGGACAGAGTGTGTGCTCTGAGGTCAGGCTGTACAGTTTCAAATTCTAACCCTGCCACTCACGAGCCTGGTGACCTTGGACGACTCTCTGAACCGGCCTGCACCTCGGCTTCATCATCGATACAGCGGGGATCACGAGAGCACCTTCATCACACGGTTGTTAAAAGGAGTTTGCCCCGCTCAGGAAGGGCTGTCAATTTTTTTTTTTTACAGATTTGACTGTCAGCTCAGAGTGTCTTCTATCTGATTTTCATTCCAAACCTAAAGCTTTACAAAATAATTTATTTGACCTGGTTTACTTTTCGGAAACCATTTTATATAGTTATATATTTTTTAAAACATACATATAAGCTTTTCTCCCTTTTCCATCACTTTCTCTGTTTCACTCAGTCTTTGTTTCTTGCCCTAACTTCCCTAACATCTTTCAAGGCCCCTTTGAGGAGGAAACCAAGCAACTACAAAATACAAAAGTATATTTTTATGCCTTGGCTGATGTGGCTCAGTGGATTAAGCACTAGCCTGTGAACCAAAGGGTCACTGGTTCGATTCCCAGTCAGGGCGCATGCCTGGGTTGCAGGCCAGGTCCTCAGTAGGAGGTGTGCAAAAGGCAACCACACACTGATGTGTCTCTCCCTCTCTCCCTCCCTTCCCTTCTCTAAAAATAAATACATAAAATCGTTTAAAAAATAAAATAAAAAACAAAAATGTATTTTTATACATGTAACTGCCTGTGTACCATGGATAAGAAAATGAGTCCAGCATGTCCAGGTTCTGATTCATTGCTGATTTGAGATCTATCTGCAGATGAGACCTGTGAGACCCATCTTTCTGAGCGTCAAACCAGCACCCAGGACTCCACCCCAGCTCCATCCCCTACTCCGGACGCTGGTCAGGCAACACACTGAGTTACAGGAAGGCAGGTAAGAGGGCAAGTCAAATCAAACCCCAGTCCCCTGGGACTCAGTGTCCGGAGATTCCCTGGTCCCATAAGTGGACAGTAACATCCAAGAGCAAGCCCGTCTGGGATGTGATAGGTTGACCACGGATTCTGGTTTCATCACCTGTGGACCATTTCCCTCCCTGTCCAGGCCTTCTTTCTCTATACCCAGTAATGGTAACAGTAATAGTCAATACTTCCTGGGGATTCATCACTGACACTACTCTAAGCACTTTATATGTATTCATGTATTGAACCCTTATGACAACTGTAGGAAGTGGTAGTTTATTACTATCTTCATTTTTTACTTGCAGAAACTAGGAGCGAAGCTGACTTCTTTCAAATTTCAAGACTTCTTTCAAATGGTTCAGTCGGCCATTCGTGTCGTGGGTGCCAGTCTAATGAAAACCAACCTATCAAGACCAGGCTTTCGACAGCAAATTTGACAGGTTTCCTGATTTGCCTCCATCCACCTACTTACCCACAAAAAACTTCACTGCAACCTTGATTTAGATTCACCTTCCCAAATATAACCCCCCAAAAGAGCTTTTGAGAAGTACCAACCAACCCCATGGAGATACCTTTGTGTATTCAAACATAAAAGGGGAAAGGCAGGCAGAATGTGGGGGGAGGGAGGGAGGAAAGAAAAGAAAAGAAAGAAAGGAGGAAAGAAAGAGAAAGTAAAGAAAAAAGCAAGCCTTGCGTTTTGCTGGCTAAAACAGCCACTTCACAAACTGCTTATCAGGTTGTTTTTTTTTTAATTAAGAAAATCTTCAGAGATTTCAGCTTAAAAATAAAATACATCTTCTTTCATCAGAGGCTATTTCCATCTTCCTTTAACACCAAGTAACACCCTCACCTACAACTCCTGATTTTCTTTTAAACAGATTCTGCAATAAGTCAGTCTAAGGTGGGTGTTCTCATACTACCCTGGATAAAATGCTCTCAGCTGAGCCTGCATTTGCTCTGCATCTTGAGGAATGGAGGTATGCCCTGGAGGAATACGCTGGATGCTATGGTTAATTAACTAATTTACTCAATCAAGTTTAACAGTGGTTTTAACTTTAATGAGACCATTACATTTTAATATGGAAATAACCGCCTTGTATTCTTAACAATCCCCACAAGTCCACACATGCACCCTCTCTTCCGCCCACTTCGTACCCTCCTGGACGTTGATTTGTGAGCCTGGACGCCGGAGTGGAACATCCAGAACTTGTAATACATGTGTCCAGGGTCCATTACCAAGACAGCCCACGTAAACTGCTGTTCTGCCTTGCGGTGGCCCCGGTCGTCACTCAGGGAAGAGTCAAGTTTTACCATTAGCCATGTCCCTTCTAAATGAAAGTGCAATGGGGGCTTCTGACACTGAAAACTGGGGTGAGTGAGGAAGGCAAGCGAGCCAGGTCAGAAAACCCAACAGGAGAGAAACAAAGGAAATGCCCCGCCTGTAACCTGGATTTCAAGTGTCCTAGGGAGACCTACCCTCGGGCTGCCGTCCCCAACTTGGGTCGCTTTTAATTGGGCTCCTCTAAAGGCCCGTCTGTCACGAACTTAACAGCCTCCCAAGCTCTTATTCAGAACTTTTATTATTCCAGATACAGTACTTTGGAGATTAACTACAAAAAGTTTTGCAAGGCGATGAAGGTAATGAATCATGAATTCTGTGAGGGTAGACCCAGCACACTGAAACCTAGTACAGCTGTCTTGTATTTGCTCTGTGTGCATTTTGCTGCCCGTAATTTTGTCATCAATTTTCATCTTTTGTTTAAACATATTTGTCTTTTGGACAAGATAGGTCATATTTCATAGGTTTGATGAATTTTCTCCTTGGTCCAGTTTTACAGAATTTGCACTTAATTAATTGCCCAACCTTTAATTCGACAGACTGTTTTTAATGGCTATGTAGTTTCAAAAGCATATACACAGTGGAATTTCAAAAAAGTAATTGTTTTTGTGTCACTTCCAAAGAAAGTCGCAATTATTAAAATGTGTAAATAATTTGTCAAATGCGCAATGGGCAATAATTAGGAAGATATCAAATAAACCTTTAATGGATATTTTTAATTTGCTGTTCAGCAGGAATATTTAAATAATGCAACAAAATATGTCATTTCTCTCCTCAGGACTACAGAAGCCAAATCCCAGTGTGAAAATGTACCTTTCAATTACACAGACTGGGTCACCATGGAGGTGACACTCATAAAAGATTTTCTAGGTCTTTGCAGAGCCGTAAACCAGGGCCCCCTCCCTCTGGCAGGCGGCACGGAATCCAAAAATCTGCCTGTCAAAAGCATCATTCAGGCCACAAGGCTCTTCTGTGCCTGGTAAAAAGCAGGCAGCAAAGGAGGAGACAAAGGTCAGCTGTTGTCAATTCTTTGTCAGCGTGACGGTGCTGGCAGTTTGCAAAGCTCTCCCGTGTTTCCCTAGCAACTTTGTGTGTGTGCAGACGCGTCCAGGACATTCTCTCCCTTGTTATCTTCAGACCGTCTTTTTGTACTGTGGACTATTTCAGATGTATTCTCCAAGTTACATGGACCGTTTTATGAAGAGGATTAAGAGGCTGACTTTTTTTTTCTTGGAGGGGCGGTACGCTGAGTTTCGGGTGGCAGAAATCAGAGGTCAGTCTTGAGTCAGCTTGCAAATAAAAAGTAGGCAGGGAAAGGCCCGATTAGAGAAAACACATTAGACAGAGAGAAAGCTGAACGGACCCAGTTCTGGAAACCGGATGCTGAGGTACCATGCCATGCCGCCTCTTGGAAAGGAACGTCAAGCAAAGCTTCCGAGCAGATTCTACCCTGCCCTTTTGTCCCCCTTTGGTTCTGCGAGCGTTCCAGGGCCTGGAGTCAATATTTAATCTTGATCCATCTGTTCCTCCTTCTTGACTATCAGTGGCAGGGAAGGGACATTTGGAAATAAGTCTCACCAAACTCTGCTCTTTCATGATCCACCCACACCTTGAGTGGGCACTTAGAAATGACCAGGCACCGTGACGGGCACTCAGCAAGGGTCCACTAACGTGTCCTGTAAAGCACCAGCTAGCAAAGATTTCAGGCTCCGCGGGTGGGCCATACAGCCTGTCTGTCACCATCCCTCAGCTCTGCCGTTGTACACTGCAGCAGCCACAGACAGCCCACAAATGAGTGGGCACGGGGGTGTGCCAATATTCACATCTGGACACTCACCCTTGAATTTCACGTAATTCTCACGTGTCACCAAATATTATCCTTTTGATTTATTTTCAAACATTTAAAATTGCAAAAAGCATTCCTAGCTTGTGGGCCACGTGAAAAGAGGCAGCCAACCGGATGGGGCCCATGGGCCACGGTTTGCGGACTCTGGGTATAGAGGTAGGACTGTGCTCGCGAGACTGTGGAAGGGACACGGACTGGAAGGGTGTGAAAGAATGCATGCACAAGGCGACGTCAGGCGACTCTAAGTGATACGAAGGAAACGGAATAGGATGATGGGGTAAAGAGCAACTGAGAGGTGGCGGTTACTTTAGACGGAGCTGCCAGAAAGGACCTCTCTGGGCGCCGAGCGGCAAAGGGAGCGAGTCCTTTGTTCACCTCCAGCCCATTGTTCACCTGGGCGTCTCTGAGCGCACTAATGCTGTCAGACAGCTGCTCTTCCACCTAATTATGAACTCTCAGATCTACCCCGCAGAACCGCAGAAAACAAAGCAATTGACTCACCTGACCCTGTTATCAAAATGGTAGAAGATGAGCATATGCTAGCAGGAACAACCGTGCCTGTTAATACTGCAGACTGCAGGTGCTGCGTGGAGCACCTGATCTCAGTCGCTAGGAGGTAGGGGTTTAAAATGTGCAGCAGTTTTTCAGGGCAGGGTTTGTATGTTTGTTTGTTTGTTATTGGAAATAGTGCCACAACTTCAGGCCATTTCTCCTCTTAATGCTCAAATCTAAACAACGGGATGCTCTCAGATTTCAAACTTGGGTCGAGTGGGCCTCTTTTATTTACATTCTGTTGAACTGCATTATTTTTCACGGCTATTAAAATATTTTTTGAAGAGAAACAAAATTATCTTCATGAAAGTTCTCTTGGGAAAACAGAGAGTTGCTCTTTCACTTGTCTTTTAGGGAACAGGCCAAACGTGAATGATATTTCTGCTCTTCTCATAACTGGCTGGCTCATTTCAAACCCAGTGCCAAAGGTTTTGATGGCGCATCTTTATTTTTCTCTGAAGGAGTGACCTCGAACCAGCCACTCCATTCCCCTGCCTGTAATGTGGGCTTGAAGCCCCTGGTCCCTGCATCTCACACAGCTGTTGTTAGAATCAAATAAAATGACTTAGAGGAGAATAATGAGAAACTGTAAAATTATGAAATACTTGTATGTTTTATTGTAACAATGATCCCCTACTGTGATTTCATCAACAGAGCAGGGTCGCAATGAGACGCTGTACTTTTGTTCTCATTGATATGTGGCCTATAACCAAGTTCAAATTCAACCCTAAACACCCCGAAAATACAGAATTGGTTTTGTCCCATCTGCTGTGTGCTCAGTGTAGTGTTGTGCACACAGGAGGCTCCAAGATGTGTTTTCAACAAATTATTGGAGACCAATTTTGGTCAAAGGCCTTACTCCCAAATACTGTGATCTCTTCACATAATGCTTGTCTTCATCAAGAAAGGCGGCATCCCCAGACTCACACTCTGAAATAGGGTTCCCCCTGGCGTACCCCTGAGAACCCAAGTCCTAGAGATGCCTTGGATAATAAGAGTTGTGTGATCGAACAGTTAGGGGTGACAGCCTTATTATAGCCCATTTACAAAGTCATGAAGTCGGATACGAACCACGCGCTAACTGACTGCACCCCCGGAGCTCCTTGAAATCTGATAGTATGCTGAAAAAGAGTTAAAATTTCTGCCGAGAGACAGACATCTTTGTTCACTCTGGAGTCTCACAAGATCACCTGAAGAGAGATGCTTTCTCTCCATCAGCAACTGTCTGCACTGCGCCCCTGCCAACAAGCACCCCTTCCTCGTCACTTTGGGAAATGCCCCGAAAGAGTGCCAACTGCAGGTCACAAAGTCAATTTAGTGGACTGTGCAGGGATCGGCAAACCATGGCCCAGGGTCCGAACAGCCCACTGCCGGTTTTCGTACGGCCTGCGAGTTAAGAATGGTTTTTATATTTCTAAATGGCTGAAAAAATCAAAGAAAAAATTACTTTTGTCACACAAGAAAATTACATGAGATTTACACTTCCGCATCCATAAAGTTTTGGGGAACACAGCCATGCCCATTTGTGTATGCCTTGTCCACGCTGCTCCACACTGCTGTGTCAGAGCTGAGTAGTTTTGAGTTGTCCCTCAAAGCTGAAAAGGCGTATAATCTGGCCTTTTGCAGAAAAAGTGTGCTGAGTCCTGGTCTAGAGCAACGATTATTTTTTAATGAAATAAAAGAGAACAGAAAATTTCAGAGTATGGCATTTGAGGACAACTGGTATTCCAGGAAATATTTGCTTCAACAAAATGTACGTATGCTGTGCACATGTGTATGTCCTGCTCGCAATGATTGTATTTCTTGCTGTGAATCGCTGTCTGAAAAAATTTTTAATGATCCTGCAAGCAAACTGGAACCTGCCTATGTCTTATGCTTACAACTCGCAGAGGTCTATGGTACCATTAAGTCAGGTAGCGGTATGAGGCGCAAGGAAGAACAGAAAGACGAAAGACTGATCAACACATTCAGGCACTCTACTCTGTCCACATAGAGCATCTCATTGAGGGTTTTTTCCAAATGAGAAAGAGATGAAATTTGCCAAAAAATCAGCATCAGTTACAGAATATGACCTCTTCTACTTAGAGGGTCAGTTTATCAAAGACACCTTACACGGAATCAAACAACGCAAAATGTTACTATTCATTTAACCTCAAAGAGGATTTCATTCTGAAAATAATTTTCCATTCGCTCATCTCACACATGGTCATGAAATCTGGAAAGATTTGGAGTAAGAAGATACAGGTGGACTGAGTAAAACTATCCCAGTAATGATTATATCAACTAAAAAGTAATTATTATACTCAAGTAATAACATTTATCCCACACCAATTGTCAGGGCTTGTGCTAACCCCATTCATTTCACTCAGCCCTCAAAACGACCCTGTTGCGTGGGCATAATCACCATCTCCATTACCCAGATACAGTTACCGAGGCACAAAGAGGCTAGTAACCCCCCTAAGGTCAGCCGGGGAGTCCAAAAGCCTTCCCTTTCGCCCATTTCATTATGTTTTCTTGCCACTCACCTACCTCATCAGTTCACGTCTGCTGAAAATAACTGAACTAACTGAGTGATGGAGCCATAGAATATAGGCTTTCTTGTGGAAATTGTCCTATGGAAATAATTCTACAACAATGAAAATAATAAACACATGTACCACCTAATATTGCTAGAAATGATGCAACGGTACTGAATTATCTTCAAATCTGAGCTAGAGAGGCACAGCTCAAAGCATCCCTTTTGCCTGGTATCCAACCCAAAACACATGTTTTTTTTAATAAGTGTTCTGTGCCACATTGCCTCCTCACACCACACGCTGCCACGCAAAAGTGACAGCCTTCCTAACGTGATTCATCAGAAAACTCAAGGGGGGAGAATAGTTGTGACCTAATACACTGAACACTCTTAAATTACACAGCAGCCACTTCCTGGGTAGTGCAGGAGACGGAGGACAGCACAGCCTGTCACGTCCGTGAACTGGGGAGCAGGGCAGGTCACCAGATGATGTGCTGGCGCCTCAGCACATCCATCGAGACACAAGGTAGCCAAGCCAGCGCCCGAGATGAAAGTCGGAACCATACCGAGGGGGCTGTAATTCTTTATAAAACATACACTAAGTGGTTTTGTTGACACCTACATGACATTTCCAAGGTGCTTTGGAAACCAGACCATTTGTTACAGGGATCTAGATCAATACAGTGTGTGGAGGAAGATGAGCGATACTTTAAAAAAATAATTTAACTGAACAAAGGTTGAAAAATTTCATAATCCACAACATCTCCAATCTTATGTTTAAAATTCTAGATCAAGAAGAATAAAAAAAACCTCTCAGCAATATGGCACAGCACCAGGAGCCCATTTCTCTTCCTAAATACCATTTAAAGAAGAAAATGTTTTTGTACCATTAGACAAAAAATATATATATATATTAAAAAATAAGGAAGTAGTCCACTTTTTATCCCTGCTCTTTTTCTTTCCTCCCTCCCTCTCTCTCACTCTCTCTCTCTCTCTCTCTCTCTCTCTCTCTCTCTCTCTCTCTCGTGCCTGTCTTCAGCGTCACCGTGACAGCAGCCTGAAAAATTAACACATCACTAGGACTTACCATGTGAGATTTAACTTTTGATAAACAACAAAGTGGGTTACTGCTGTGCTAGCTATTTTTAATCCACCTTGTGTGTGTGCTTTTTTTATTGCTTTATACAGCATATCTGATTCCCTCTAAAGCACCAACTGAAAAATCTATCCAGCTGTCATTCGCTGCCCGGTAACATCTATCATCACACAGCCTGGCAGGTCTGGTCTATGAGGCAGAGGGGAGAGGAGACAGGAGGCAGAGTCAAGGACTGTCACATGGGATGGGGGAAAAAACTTGTCACAATTATTTATGACTCTTGCTGGGGCACATAATAGGACACATAAGCCTGTTTCAGTTTGCAGCACCCTTGCACGGCTGTTCCCTTGTCGAAGTTGGACGCAGGCAGCTCTGCTTTACACGTACAATTTCCTGAACAATGCCAAGCACTTGGGAAGTGACAGTGACAAATACTGGAGTGGTGGCTGTAGTTCTGTGGGCTGTTAAGAGCATGTGAGTGTCGGCAGTCAGGAGAACTGCCTCCTGACCGCCCTGGTCCTTTTTTCCTGGTGAAAGACTTCCTTTCTCCTTCTTGCTTTTAACTGCTGGGACACGTGTTTAGAGAACAGGAAATGGTGTGTTCCAGCCTGTATTTTATGACTCTAAGCCGTAGTTATCCTGCCCAAGGAGAAGTGGGCTTCTCTATTCATTTGTTCCTCTCCTTCCCCATCCCTTCACACAAAGAACAAGAAACCACTTCCAATATTTCATCTGTGAGTGCCCACGGGTTTCAGGCCTGCTAACTACCCGTGTTTCTGAGCAGCTGGTTCGATGAATGTCCACCTCCAGATGTATCTATGCACAAAAGCAAGTCCTGGATTAGAGGATAATTTTGTCAAGCTCTGTAATCTAAATGCTACTACAAGCTCCCTAGGTCTTAGCAGCCTTGTAAGGGCCTAACCTTTGGCCTTTTGGAAGGACTTAACGAGAACTCTATCAACATCCTCTGTACCTGACAGACAGTGGAAAACCATAGAGCCGAGCCTGCAACATTGAAGACCATTAAACACGAAATGGAGGTCTGGCCCAGTGAGTGACTCTTGCACACTCTGTGACTCCAGCACGGCCTCACATTAACCTAGGTGCCCATGCAGAGCCCTTGGGCACCTTGGCATCATCTGCCCTGACCCTGCTCATGAAAAATGGCAAAGACCTTAATTAAAGATAATAGGAGCGGAATGGCTTGTACCTACTCTGGAAGCCAAATCAGAGATTAATTTGAGGAAGGAGAAAACCTGTGAATAGAAGTATCTGGAAACATCAAAATTGCTCCAATTATCTGTTTAGAATCTGCAAAACCAAAAGTCAGCCACCTCAGTTTAGAAATATCACAGGCGACCAAGACCAAAAAGAGAAAATGCTCTTGCTTCATTGGATTAGTCCCAACCTACCCACCAATCTCAGTGCACAAGAACCAAAATGTCACGATGCAGCTATTGCCATACACCATGTGACTGGTGGAGGTCGGCAAACCACCATCTTAAACCTAAAAGGCAATCTATTCTAATTTCAGGAATGAAGAAGCAGAGAGGGATCACCCAAGGTTCGCCATCCGCCCAGGAATGATTTATTTTGCGCTACAACCTCTTGTCCACTACCCTCACCTCCGCTGTCTCCATCTTCGGGGGAACTCCAACGTGGTATTCTGTGGGCGCTGCTGTGCTGGCCTGTGTCTTGTTGGTCTACAGAGTGATTTTTTTTTACCAGCTGAATTTGAGTATCTCTAGGCTGGACATAAACTCTCCGGGTCCCTAAGACCTTGTCATTCCCTCTCTTCACAGAGTATGTTCCCCACTTGGCCTCTGAAGGCAGTTCAGTCTACAACAACCCTTTCCCTTCCTTTTAGATTACTTTCCTATGATCCTTTCATGTGTAGTATCAGGAGGTAACCCTAGCCCACCACATACGTATACACACACACGCACGTTTTTCACATTCCCAAATAGACCTCTCCCCCTGCAAGGCAGCACTATAGCTTGCAGCTCTCCCTCCCCTCCTTCTACTGCCTCCCATCTGACTAGTAAGTTAGTGGTAGACCAGATATCTGTGAACCACACTCCCAGATGTGGAGTTACTGCATTGAAATGTCTAACAGGCCTCAAATAGAAGGTTCGCACATCCAACTCAACTGGCAGTGCAATAAGTATCATTAGGATGCAAACTTCACTCAAAAGCATGCAACTTCCATCCTCATTATTTACTCAACATTGATTCAACAGATGCTTACTGAGCACCCAGGGACCACGGGTGGTGACAAAGTGCTGAACAAGAACAAGCATAATGTTTGCCTTCGTAGAGGTTTCTTCGTGCCGACTCTGTAGTTACAGCAGTGAGATGCTCAGGGCGGCGCGAATGCAGGGTGGAACAGTGAACGCCTTTCACACAGGGACCTGGCCCAGTTTCAGGGAGGAGAGAAGGTCTCTTTCGGGAATGCCAGTGAAGCTGGATCTTTGAGGATGAGTAGGAGTTATTCGGATTGGTGACCTGATCAAGTTATGTAGCATCTCTGCCCAGAAACTTAAATGAGTTCATGGAGGTAGAAAAACACCACATAAACTACAAAAGGGTTAGGTACTGATGTTGCCTAAAGGAGAGAGGTGACAGGGTGCCCTAAATGTCACTAGGGGTCCAGATCGAGGTTGTGCAGTCAGCCCAGTCAAGTCCTGACTCTGCCACTCTCTCTCATCAGAGGTTAGGCCATTACTTAACCTACCTCAGTCTCAGCTACTTTGCCATTAAAATCGAGGTAACAACGGCTGATGAATCCAGCCGGATTACACACACAGACCTCTCAGAACTGCCCCTGGCCTGTGTGCAGAAGTGCCCAGTAAAAGTGAGTTCGATTTGTATCGTTATGTGTCTGTCGTCCAGAAAAATGAAAAGTGGGGATAAAAGTGTAATTACGAATCATCAGCAGGCCCTGGCCAGGTAGTTTTGTTGGTCAGAGTGTCATCTCACTCGGCAAGGTTGTGAGGGTTTGAGCCCAGTCAGGGCTTATACAAGAATCAACCGATGAATGCATAATTAAATCTCTCTCTCTCTCTCTCTCTCTCTCAAATCAATAAAAAATTTTTTTAATCATCAACATAATTTCATTGCAAAGTAGATCATCGTGCCTTATATTTGAACAGTGCCTGTGGCTCGGTGAGCAGTTTTACCATCCACGGTCTCATTCAGTGATGCAGCTACCTCTTTAAGCAAGAAAAGCCAGTGCCTCCGTCATCAGCACACAGGAGAAACCGTGAATCAGAAAAGTGGCCTATTCGAGGTGCTGGAGCCGGATCTGGAACGTGAGTATTCCAGTTCCTAGAACATTGCCTTCCAACCCTGACACACTCAATTCTCCCAGGTTCTGTGAGCTCGGGGGCAAACCCTCCTGGGTAGGAGTTAGATTACCTTTTCTATAGTCAGGCACAGTAAACTATGGCCTAAGGGCCCTCAGCCTTTTGATGCAAATGAAGTTTCATTGGAATACAGTCATGCCCATTTATTTGTATATTATCTATGGCTGCTTTTGCTTACAATGGCAGAGTTGAGTAGTCCTAACAGAGACTGCATGGGCAGCAAAGCCAAAAATATCTATCACCTGGTCCTGTGCAGAAAAAGCCTGCCAATCCTGATCTGGACCGTTTGAGGTAAGACAGCTTCAGAGCATGAAGGGCCAAAGCTCAGTGTGGGACGCGGTGCTTCACGTGAATTGTCAGTGTGGCAACCTATCAAAAGCAGGCTGGCTGCCAAAGACAAGGCTTTCCGATGGTTTAAATACCTCCACTGTTTAAAAGGGCCTTATACCTGTTTTTGTGCTATTAAAAAGTCATTCTTAATTTATGGTTGCCTTTATTAAAGGCTTACTCCATAAAAATATATGTTGAATAGTTTACAGTGAAAACATGCAATATCTAGAATTTGCTTTAACGTACACCAGAAAGAAAAAACAGATGGGATAGGAATTAGTGAGGCCAAGCTGCACTACAAGTGGCAAAACGTCCATACTAATTGTTGCCTCTAGACGATGTGGTATTTTTCCCTTTCCTTAGTATATGTTTGATCATTTCCATATTAAAAAGTTATATTTAAACAGAAATTTTCAAAAGGCTAGATTAACTCTCTTTTTAAGAAATCCCATCTGACTGTGACAATGCCTGTTTTTAATGCTATAGAATAATGTTTATTACCTGCAGGTAGGACCCAAGTGGTCAACCACGTGATTTGCTTTCTCGGGACAGGGAGGCCCACTGCAGCGGTCTAGGAAGAGACCACCATCCGGCCTTGACCTCTGCCATTCTCTCCTCCTGCCCTCCCACTGCCCTCTGCTCTTACATTTGTATGGTTTTCAAACATGACATTAAATATTTAAAGAGTCATTTAGGGAACTAAAGTTCACTGTGGTTTGACGTCTTACAACCACAAAATAATGTTGTTCTAAAATAAGGTTGATCTTTTCTCATCAGTAGAGACGAAAGTACTTAGGTATATACGGTTAAAATGTAATCCTGTCTAAATCAGGAGTCCAGCTCAGAGTGCACTGCATATATATTAAGTATGAGTCTGTTTATTTATATTATATTAATTTGTTGATTAATGAAAAAGAATATTGTCTTCTGCCTGAAATTTCCCCCTCTCTGTCAGTGTGGAAAATCCTATGATAATAAATATTAGTCTAAGAAAACTGATTATGGTTAAAATCTTCAAATCGTCATTATTCATTATCATCATCATCTCCACCTTCATCACCTTCATTATTTTCATCATCATCATCATCATCTCCATGACCATTATTATCTTCAGCCTCATCTCTTCATCATTTATACAAAATTAGCAATATGCCAATCACACATAATTTCTTTTATTCCTCACAACTTCATGAGATACATAAGCTGGAATTGCACCATATGTGAATTCAACCATGTAAACTGATCCAAAAAAAAAAGAGCAGGAAATAAAAATAGCAATCTAATGGCATATCTAATACATTATAAAATTATATTTTTCACATGTGCTCTCTATTTTATAGAGTGTACTTTATTATATGCATGATTATACATTTACAAACACCTATACTGTATAACTATATACATAAAGCCACGATTAATCTATTTTATGGGTGATAGAAGGGATCTCCAATGACAACATTAGCCACATCCAATTTGTACCTTATGAGTTCATTTAAAATCTAAACTCTGAGTCAGCAGCGACTTCACTGTGCAGATAAGGAAAGCAGGGCTTACAGAGCTCACGTGCCCTGAGGACACTGAGACGCCGTAATGGACAGACCGTGAGGCGGCCCTAAACCAGCGTGAGAACAAGCCGGTGCTGTCAGCCGCTGTCCTGCACTGTCTTCTGGGAGAAGTTCATGCTGAAATAGTACAGAGAGACAGAGAGAGAAACAAAGCAGAACTTTAATCCTTTATTTTTTGTTTGTTTTCAACTGGTAAACAATAGGGTAAGGGCAAGGGTTCAGAGCAGAATCCGCCAAACTAGCCTGGGAATCACGGCGTTTCGAGGGTGATGTGTCTTGGTTGTTTTTCCGCACTGTGTTGGCGGAGAGGTGTTTGTTCACTGATGAGACAATTCTTCAAAAGGGGAGCTCTAAACCTCCAATCAGTAGCAAAGCACAATTAATGAAAAACAAGAGCTGAGCAGCTCTCCTAAACCATCTTCACCTTCTGCCTAGAAGCCATCTCCCTTGCTTTTCCGACGTCTAGATTGCCACTGACTTGTCTTCCTGCTGTGGCAAAACAGAAAATCAGCACGTGAATGAGGTGAAAAATGGATATGATACAACCTAGCCAACATAACGGGGTCATCTGCCTGGAACCGTAATATTTCTTTGAGAGAGAAAGCAAGCCCATGCTGCACTGCATGTGGAATGTAGAGCTTTGCTGAGGTCTGTGACCTGTCATTGTAAACCCAGAGGAAGCCTTTGCAGATGGCATTTCCGGAATTAAGCAAAAAGGAAAGTTGTCTGCAGAAAGACCCTCCACTGCACCAGTGAATGGGACAGTTCCGGAAGGGCACAACTTGTAGGCGTGGCAGTAAGTAAGCTGAGATCCTCCAATAGAGCTTGAGTCGTGTCTTCCCTGTCTTCTCGGTGCTTTGGTGTTTTAATCACTCCTTCTCCAAGTTCCAATGAAACCCCCAGGTCCCTGACACCCTCTTTGAAACAGTGTACCAAAGATGGGAATATGTGTGAATTATTCACCCTCTTTTGGTGCCAATATCAATACCACTTTTATTTGGAAAAAAAAAGAAAATCAGAGCTCAAATAAAATGAAAAGAAGTCATGTAAGGAGGACCATAAAATTTGTCATTAAGGAAAGGACAGACAAGGCTCCAAGGTTCCAAAGGACATAAAGCACACTTTCATTTATTTGTCGAGCACATATTTCCTTAGTGTCTACTATCTAGAGAAGAACTATGTTGGTGACCCTGGATACATACTGAAACGGCTTCTGGAATGCTTTTAACGTCCTTAAATTCATCTGTAGGTGCTCAGAACAAAACAGAGTGTGAGAATGAGGGCGATTTAAATAGCATGGAATATTCCACCAACCATCTACCAAATGAGTATATGCCAAGAAATGTGAGATGGAAGATATAAATTTGCTATACACCTAGGGGGAAAAGGTTTCTATTTTTCTCTAGGTATAAGAAATTCTGCATTTTTTTTTTTTAGTAAAAAGCATATCTGTGGCTCAAATAATGAAAGCACAATTGTTTTCAATGCCAGAGGTAAAACTGACTGTCCTGGACTCATTGAGGGTTCATAAAGGACTAATATTGGGAAATTTGAAGAATTTTCAGGTGTCAATAGAAGCAATTTAAGTTTTACTATAAGCAACTTTCACCTTACAGATTAACTTCAGTAACATACACCGAAGAGGTGATCCTACTGTATAGTGACAAATTCCCTGCCTCATAAAACTCAAAGCTAAAAGAGTGAAACAACAGTAAAAAAAGGTAAGCAGGTAAATCAATTGACAATTTCTGAGGGTCAGTAAGGACAGAAAAGGGTGCCATGCATGTATTTCCTAACTGTCCACAGAACGGACCGAGAAGCAAAGATGCCTTCGTAGCAATGAGTGTACTTAGTGCCCAGTCTTGGTTTCTAAATGCCATTCTCCATGAAAGAACCCAGGAACCCTGGGAGAAACTGGAGCCGATTCCAGATCTGTGTCTGGTAAAGTAAAAGATGGTCCTGGAGCATCTCATGGGACCAAAATAATGATGGGGACATGTTGAAAGGACAATGGAGCATCAAAATAAATAATAATATTGACACATTAAAATCTGTTGAATAAAATAGAAAATTATGAGTCCATACTAATAAAAAAATAAGTGCATATGTTAAAATTTGGATGAAAAATGGAATTGTGGTAAGTGGAAAAATGGCTTTAAAGATATCTATGTCCTAATTCCCAAACCCAAGACTATGTTATGTCACTTAGCAAGAGGGAATTTAAGTATCGGATGGAATTAAGGTTACTAAGCAACTGACCTTAAAATAGGAATATTATCCTGGATTACCAGGTAGGGCTCCATGTAACCATAAGGTTCCTTAAAAGAGAAAGAGAGAGGCAGAATAGTCAGAGTGATGTGTCAAAGTGATACACTGTGAGAAAGACTTGATCTGCTGTGCTGACTTTGAAAATGGAGGAGGCCACAAGCCAAGGGATGTGAGCATCCTCTAGAAACTGAAAAAGGCAAGGAAACCCGATTCTTCCCTGGAGCCTCCAGAAAAGAACACTGCCCTGAGATACCTTGACTTTAGCCCAGTCAGACCCATTTCACAGTCTGAACTGAAGTACAGTAAGGCAATAAATTCATGCTGCTTTAAGCCACTAATTGTGTTGTCAAGTGTCATAGCAGGAACAGAAAACTAAAAGAAATAGTGACACTGTGGGAGCGAACATAATGACAGACAGCACCTTAATTGAGTGATCAAAATTAGCATCACCAGTGATAAGTCACAGTGATATCATGTAGCTCCTGAAATGAGGTTCTGAGAAGGTCACAACACTTCTGTGGAATCTTCCCCAATAACGCATTGCACTGGTGCAATAAGAGAACTCTTCAGACAGACCCAAATTGAGGGTCATTTACAAAATAACCATCTAGGACTCTCCCAAGGGTTTAGATCATGAAAGACAAGGAGAGGCTAATAAACACTGCCTGGGACTGGAGGAGGGTAAGGAGCCAGGACAATTCAATGCAACGTAAGATCTTGGATTGTATCTTGAATCAGAAGGTCATTTGTGGGACAGTTTGGAATTTCAAGTCAGATCTGTAGGTTAATCCTGGATCAATTCTAACTTTGGTTTAGATTGTTATACTATGCTCATGTAAGATGTTAACATTTGAAGAATCTAGGTTAGGCATACCCTGGGAAATTTGTGTGCTATTTTTGCAATATTTTAAGTCATATTGTTTCTAAATAAAAAGCTTTTAAAAAGAAATGTGATAATGATCTTATGCTAAAAAGACCTGGGAGTTCAAACTGCCTTTTGAAAATCCCATTCATTTCTTTCTTTCAAGAAGTCACTTTATTGGGCATCCATATGTCCATGTACCTTTGAGTCTTGTTGATCTCTTTCACTAAAGTGTCCAGGACTCAGCAAAGGCTTCACAAAGATCAAGATAAAAAAGCAAATCTTTGTAACATTAGTACTGAAGTCTTAGTCCAAGAGGGGTTTTCATTAAAGAACACATAAATGAAAGACACTCAACAAAAAAAGCACTCTCCCACCTCTGCTCCCTTTGGGGCCATTCTTCATGTAAATTTGGAACAGTCAAAAATTCCATCTTGTTTAAAAGCTTCTTGATTCTGTTCATGGCCCATAAAGCTCGGCGTGACCCAGCTCAGGGTGCCTCTCTGTCTCATCTACTATCCACGTGCTCACACGCTAAGACCCAACATCCAAATCTTTGTTATCTTTGCACATACATTTCTTCTACCTAGAATGTTACTTCCTTTGCTCGTGACCTAAGTAAATAAATTGCTTAAGGGCAGGTAGCTAATAAATGCCAAAGTTAGGATTCCAGTGCCTTGTTAATAAATTATGGTATTTCCAAAAGAATGGAATATTAGCATTAAAAAAAATGAGGTTGAGGTAGATCTTCCAAAAAATTATAGACACACATGCATACACAATTAAAAGTATTTCTAATACATTAATTATTTACTTACCTACTCTGTACCCAAAAAACAAAGCATTCTGAAAAGATCTATTCAGTAATACTAACAACCGTAATAGTAATACTATTAACAGTAACAGTTAATCTGGGGCAATTTTTAAAAATTTAACCTAAGAAATATTACAGCGATGATTTTAAACTGTGACTAAAATTTTCTGGAAGTTTTAAACTCACCCTGCCGTGGCACTGGCCCTCTCCTTGGCAGAAACAGCATTAAGGGCCACAGACTTGCACGTGGTTATTTTCTGAGCCGCGGCCATGGCCGACGCTGCTGTTTTGCAGGAACCTCTCACACTTCTAAGTTTTCACGTTAACGAGGCATCAGGTCTATCAACAGATCCAGCTAAGGAGACAGAGCACTGTAGGAACACTTCAGAGAAACTCAATCCAGGGTCAAATGGAGGTGATTGGTTGGGGGAGGGGCAGACTCATGGGACTCTGGGGCTCTGGAGCCACCCTGAATGTTGATTGCTGTTCCCTCAACACGATGAGCCCCGCCTCACCAAGCCCTTGAAAGAGCTGCTTCCTGTGACCAGGATTTTTATACCTTTGCATTCCTGTACAACACCCCTATCTCTGCCTAGCAGGCTCTCTCTCATCCTTCCGTTTTCAGGTGAAATATTACCCTTTAAAAGATACTCTCTATAACAAATCACATCCACCTCCTCTAGTTACATAAGGAGCAAGTGGTTCAGGAGACTACTATTAGTACGTGCATTTAACATTAACCCAAACACAAGCTTAATCTCCCAAAATATAACCACTCCACATGCTCTAACTAGGTATGATCCTTAGCCTTCATGCCAGAAATCAGGCCACGCTTGCCTGCCCTAAAAGAAAGTGTAACAGTACATAACGTAACTGGCCAAATATAAGACTTTTGATTTTTCCTAAAACTATGCCTTGGGGTGGGGACTGGTACAGAAAAGAGTCTCTCATGTTATGGGGTACAACTTCAGTGGCTTACACCACTTTGCTTTCCAAATAAAGTAACTATTCAAATTAGTGTGCACCCTCTTCTACCCAGACCCTTTCCATAAGACCATTCTGTTTCATTTCTTTTGTGGCATTTTTCACTGTCTACAGTTATCTTGTGTAGTATTTGGGTGTTTTTTTAATTTGCTACTCAGTAAATACATGTTGGAAGTGAGGCAGAGGACGAAGGGAAAATGGAAGGAAGGAAAGGAGCGAGGGAGCAGGGAAGAGTTATAAACTGGGTAGGTTCAGACTAACAGCTCGTTAAATTTAACAGATTACCAGGTAAAAGAGAAATTACAAGTATACATTGCACTTCTCCTTCATGTAGGAGTTTAAAGTCTAATGCAAGTGGGAGCCATTTACATTATTTTACGTACATAAAACGATAAATGGCTCTTCCACCCAGCGATCCTTAACAACTGCTCCCCAAGTTTTACAACTTTTTTTTACCCATGGATTCCTGTCTTCCCACAAAACATTGCTGAAGTCCAGTACATAGGACAGATGATCGTAGCCGCTCGGGGTGAAGCCCAAGCGAAGGGCTGGTGCGAGGGGCTGGGCCCGGACGTCTGGCCACTCAGCAGCCCGTCGGAGGCCCGGCAGCACCTGCAGCGCCCACACTCACAGGCCAGTGTGGGGGACGACAGCAGGCTGGGGTGCAGAGCTCCGCTCTCGAAGCACAGAAGAGCTTCCGCTAAAAGTGTTATGTCAGCAGTTTCACATTAAGCTTCCATTCTACTCCAAATGGTTATGATTTGATTGTGAGCCCACTCGATCGGGCGGCTGTGCAGTTACAATTAGAAAACAAAAGGTCTGAACACCAGCAATCCTCGCCTCAGACATTGGTTTGGAGCAATCTCTAGGCAGCGCCCAGATACTACCCAACGCTGACTTTTCACACTTTTATGCAAATTGCATGTATAATAACCCATGATATGCTTTACATTAGTTGTGCTTCAATTTGCGGAAGTGCTGACTGAAAACACAATTTAACAAATTACTCAGTCAAGCATAAGAAGAACAAAGTTCTTCCTCCCATAAAATTTTTGGAGACATTTGGAAAGAAAGCAGTAGTTCAGTGACGTTTGCTGAAAAGCCTCTCGCTCACATCCTGGGTGTTCTCCTTCCCCTAAGATCCTACTACGGAGTGTAAATGCCCAGCACAGCGACTGTCCATTAAAAAGCATCCGTCGACTGCAATCTTTAACAAACTGCTTTGGAGCTACAATTATGACCTCAAAACCCACAGCATGAATTTTTTAAAACAAACTTGATGCCATTAAAAAGGGACGGATTGACAGCCCCGGAGACTGAAGTCTTCTACTCCGCCACAACCTGGGTGCAGCGCAGACAGAGGCGATGACAAGCTTCCCCGCTTTCCCCCCTCTGCTTCTCGGACTTACAGAGGAGACGCGCAGGGGGAGGCGCGGGCGCCGTGGTTCATGCCTGCGTTTACTCTGTGGCCGTCTCGCAGGCTGGCTTTGCGGGGGTGCACGTCCTTCTGCACGTGAGGCAAAGACCACGGCTTTCTCAGGCTGATGAGAAAGCAGCTGGTCAGAGACCAGCACATGGCAGTGGCCTCCCGTCAAATCCAAGGAAAGAACCCAGCACAGGGGAGGACACAGTGCATCCCATCAGGCCACAGGCTTCGGGCCTTCTAACAGAAACACTGGTTTACAGTCCCAAGGATTTTAGATGGCTAAATCATGGGGATGAAATCTCCAACTTAGCCTCAGTTAAGGATAGAAATCTCTACATGAGGGTTTCTTAATCGCAGCACTACTGACATTTGGAGCTAGATAATCCCTTACTGGGGCAGGGGCTGTCCTGTGCACTACAGGATGCTTAGCAGCTCTACCCAGTAGATGCTAGTAGCATTTGCCCAGTCGTGACCACCAAACATATCTACAGACACTGTCATATGTCCTCCAGCAACTGAAATCACCTGTACTTGAAGCTGTGCTCTGTACACCCTGGTGCCTTCTCTTCTTTCAATGCACAGAGTCACAGTCATGCAAATGTCTGATTTCTTGTGACGTTCTCCTCTCCTTGTAGCCCTCAAGGGATAGTTTCTAACATCACTGGGCAGACAGGATACTACACACAGCTGGGCCGGGCAGGCCTTGCAGACAGCCATGGCTCCGAGTCGCCCTCTGCCCTGGGTCGGACGGTCCTGCTGTTTCACAACGGGCTGGGTTAGGCTTCAGCTCCCAGGCAGAGTGGCTGGCGGAGACTCAACGAAAACCGCATTGTCTGGTTCACGAGGCGTGATTGCTCCCCCTCGACAGCAGATTTTGATTTGTTATACATGGTCTATTAGACTCCGCCTTCCACATCCCCTCTCTTTGGATGAAAAGCAGGGTATTTAGTGAACAATCTAAAAATCGGTCAGTTATTAAATTTTCCTTTTCGCTTAGTTTTGAAGCTTTTATGCCTCCGAAACTTATTTACATGCTGTATATATTAGATAAAGTGTAATCCATAGTGCTCACAGGATTCAAAAACTGACGAGGTATTCTCCCCCCAGTCTCAGAGCAGGGGTCACCTGACTCTTCAAATCAGGGAGACATTCACAGCATCAGTGCGACTCACGCACACACTCCAACCAAAGCGGCCACTTAGACCAGCGTTGGGGAAGCACCCCCAGTGCAGCAACCGGAAGTGGTCCCACATGCCCTGCACCCTCCATCACCACGTCGACACCTAACGCAGTGAAATACAGTCCTACGAAACGCTACTGAGAAAAATACAAGTGCTTATATGTTATTGTATATGGCATATATTATACAGCTTATGTTTTATTCAGCAGCATGCTTAGGAAGCAAAAAAAAGATGGGAATAACTACAATATTATATTTTTAGTTATATTTTTCCTTGTCAAAATTAAGTCAGCCTTTAACAATCTTAAAAATAAGATGTGTTCATTTGCATAGGCATTAACAAAGTGCTTGGCTGCTTTAATAAATACGGCTACTCTAGAGGGCATGTGACATGTTTATTTTTTTAGCTTCATGCTCCCAACGGCTTGGAATAATAGGCATGTTTAATCCCATGTTGCAGATGAGAGTAAAGGCTCAGAGAAGTTAAGTCACATTCCTAGGTCGCACAATTCACGCTGGGTCTACCTGAGTCCTTCCTGTTTCTTTGATCTGCTCTCTAAGGCCTCCAGCTGCTTGAACTCAAGTCAGTATCTCAAGGAAAATCCGAGGTAAACTGCATGCTTACAAGTGTGGTAAAATTCCATTTAAACAGATTCTAGCATTTAAAAGAATTTTTTTTCTTATCCTCACCCAAGGCCATTGTTGCATTGCTTTTAGAGAAGGGGAGGGGGAGAGAGACAGAGAGAGAGATGTGTGGACCGCAGGGGCTGGACAGCCTTTGAGAGAGCGTTCACATTTCCTTTGAGCAGCAAAAACGATCAGTCGATGGATCCTAGTCAGAGGCAGTGCCCTAACAGGCGCTGTGCTACTGCATGCACATGCTCTATGCTTTTTATGCAGAAATTGAAAACTGTCTCGGGGCCAAGGAGACTGGAGGTGGGTATCCAGTCTCACTGAGGCTCCAATAAAGACTGCCATCCAGACCCAAACGTCACACACCCCTGGGCCAGCTGTGGCTGGTAGGACATCAGTGTATATGGCCTCTGTTGTCCCTCAGCCTGCATCTCATGAATGAATCAAAAAGACAACACTCTGCACTGTAGCAGTTTTGAGAAATGTTATAAACAGCAGTGGTATTCTAGAACTTCAGCATCAGCTCTTGTCCAGCCTAGTGCTGTGGACTGAATGTCTGTGCCCTCTCAAAATTCTGATGTTAAAATCTAATTCCCCTGTGACGGTATCTGAAGGTGGAGGCTTGGGAAGGTGATGGGGTCACGAGGGTGGAGCCCTCATGAATGGGATTAGTGCCCTTAGGAGGAAAGGCCAGAGAAATATTTCTCTCTGCTCCCTGCCAGGTGAGGATGCGATGAGAAAATAGCCAGGAAGTGGGCTCTGGCCAGAACCAAACCTGCCAGCCCCTTGATCTTGAACTTCCAGCCTCCACACGGTGAGAAAACACATTCCTCGTGTTTACAAGCCACCCAGTCTATGGTGTTCTGCTACAGCTGCTTGAACTAAGACACCTGCCATCTCACTGATGGATCAGAAGTTTAAGTGCGTCCTCTGTAATGTACTATGAAGCTACCCATGTTTTGAAAGATGATGCTTCCCACATCCTGTTCCCCAGAGATTACCGCATCCTCCTAAGGTTAACGAGACACTTCTTGCCTCTGTAACTCTTATCATGCTTCTTCGGCAAGAGCTGTTAATTTAGTGGCATAGGAGTAAACCTGTGCATTAAATTTCCTTAATTGTCACTAGAAAGGATTGCTATCTTTAAATGCAGATGTAAACAAAAAAAAAGGGAACTTTGTTTAAAAATGAGCCAGAGTTAAGCATAAATGTGGGGAGGATTTTCTGATGGCTTTAACTGGGGAAATGCTGAATATGCAGTGATTTTTTCACATTAATAATAATAGGAAACGGTAGATAGTGGCACCTCAGCACAATTCTAATTTAATGAGAAACAATAAAATAGTTTTCCAAAGGGGCCTATTTAGGTCCAAGAAAGGGGGATATTAAAGTTCCAAGATTTATTCTACTTTCGTTAAGGTATGCTGATACACATTTTCTAAGGCTATATTCTACTCACTGATTAGATCTCTCCCTTTATAATTTTCTTACTTGTAAGGGAATTAGATTGGTATTTTCCAAGCCAAATAACTTTTAGACAAAGTATTTAAACCGAATCAATTCATTTCCAGCACAAGTAAAGGTTGATCAAAATCCTGTTTCACTCAGACAGCCCTCTGAGGCATATTTTTAATATATTTAGATATTATTAAATGCAAAACCATGGGAATCATCTATTAAGAAATGGTTTTTGGAGCTCTGGCTGGAGAGCGCCACTGGTTAGAGCATCACCTTGACACACCAAGGCTGCAGCTTCGACCTCTGGCCAGGGCACATGCAAAAATCCACCAGTGAATGCATAAATGCATCAGTAAGTGAAACAACAAATTGCTCTCTCTCCCCCCTGCCCCTCTCTCACATCAATAAATAACTTTTTTAAAGAAACGGTTTTCAGAGAAGAATTGAATATACATAAAACTTCTGGCAAAGTACCGTCTTTAAATTATGTCCCTTATTTTTTCTTGGCATTTCTCAAATTAATTGCACTAGTTACCCAAAATGTATTAATCATTGCAATGCTCAATCAGTATGCTATGTGAGGTCGGATGTGATGATGATGACGATGGTGAGTTAACATTAATTGAGCTCTTTCTACATGCTAGACACTGTGCTAAGCATATTATAGTCTTGCTTAATTTGATCCTAACGTTCATTATGTGCTAACATCAGTGTTACATGTGTAAAGGACCTTTCCAACACCGTGCAAGCTACATTGCCATTCCCACTTTACAAGGGAGAAAACTGGCACTGGGGGATGCTGAACACTCAAGAGGCAGCTCTGCGTTGGCAGAGGCACTTACAAGGCTGGCAGAAGTGGGAGGGCCCCACCCCTGGGGAATGTTGAAGACCCCACAGCACCGCTAGTGAGGGTAAGGCCCCTGGATGGGGGAAATATATTCCCTAACATTTATTTACCACTTACTACCTGCCAAGCACTGTTCTAAGTCCTTTATTCTCATTTTTCTCTTTAGTCCCCATAGTAAGTGCATGAGGAGACAGCTTTGCTAGCCCACTTGACAGATGGAGAAGCCTGAGGCACAAGGAGCTGTTTGCCCATGAGCCTAGGACTATAAATGGTGGAGCCGGCTTTGACCTGGGAAGTTTAAACCAAGAGCTGATGTTCTTGGCCACTATGGTATCCTGGCTGTGTATGAGCCAGGACCAACCCCTCTGCCCAAGCTTAGTATTGAAGGAACAGTACTTGTTACTATAGACAGTCAGTCCAAGTGCTGGGGAGTCTCCCCCATTGGCCAAGATGGCGGGAGGGGGAGGTTCTTACACCCAAGTGCACTGAAAGCTAGAAAGGTGAATGGATGGGGCCCTGAGCGTGCCAAAAGCTAGAGGTAATTGGATGGGGAGAAAAAGCCCTCCCCTCCCTATCCCTCGAAGACCTTCAGGCTTGAGCAGGAAGCTTGATATGGTCTTGGAGATGAGAGTCCACCGTTCTCCTAGGTTGAATAAAACTCTCCTCTTGCACCAGCAGCTGCCTCACGACTTTGGCCTTTGTGGCGATGGGCAGCTGACCCTCTGTTTTTTGTTTGGTTATAGCACTGCACCCTTCATCAAATGGTCCCAAAGGCCAGGAGAAACAAGCTCCAAAGAGAGTGACTGTGGACTGAAAGACTGCTTTAGGGCAGCACATAACACCCTGCTACTTTTTTGCGTTCCTAAAGAGAGCTAGGTTCTTGAAAAAAATACAGGATAGAGTTCTGTTTCCCACCAGCTCTCAGACACGGCCTTAGAACAAAGAGATTAGGTTTGAGTTAGAAGTCATGTGACATGGTGTGTAGTCACAATGCCAGTTCATATGCTTACAGAAAGACACAGACTCTAACGTGGGTGTTGAAAGAAGAGAGCAGGCAGAGGACCACAGAGGATGAGGGCATGGCAGGCAGACGACCCTCCACCCTGGAACAAAAATGCTCAGTCCTTTATCTGATGGAAGTACAAGCACTTTTCCAGAGCTTAGAATGCCAGGCTCATCATCCAATGAGGAGCCACTGAGGTTTCTAAGTCCAAGTATGATGTGACCAGAGCCTCCCTTTAACAAGTTCCATTGACAGCTGTTCATAAGATGGCACTGAGGAGGAGAGACCGAATGCGCAAACACCCTGCTGGAAGAGATCATGACAACCCCAGTGCCCTTGAACTAAGGAGGGGCAACCAGAAGAAAAAAGGGCAATGCAAAGAGCAAAGCTCAGAAAACACAGGACCAAGGTGCAAAAAGCTGTGCATTTTTTGTGAAGGATTTTAGGGTTGGGGCCAGAGGTTTGGAAGAGTACAGAAAGCAGCGTGAATCCTGGCTCCACCACGATCTAGCCATTGGGCAGCTACTCAACCTTTTTTAGCATCTGTTTCTTCATCTATAAACCAAAGGTAACAATACCCCCACCTCTCAGGACCACTATGAAGTTTAGCTAAGTATATAAATTATTTGGCACATTGAACAAATATGTAGCAAGCACTTAATCAATTCTACTAACTAACATCAGCAATGTTTTTAGTACAAATAACAATATTCTTACATTCCTCTTTTAAAGAATTCCCACTTACTAGTTAATGAAGGAAGGAGGGAAGGAAAACATCAACAATAGCAAAAAAGGAAAACTCACAAGGAAGCGCTCTCTCAGACCCTTGCACTTACAATGTCCTGTGTGAAGGTGCCAGATGGAGTCCACTTTGGGGGCTGAACACGAGTTGCTGACCAGAGGAAATAAATAGATAAGTAAATACACTACAGTTTAAGGCTCAAATAGGGTTTATAATCTGGGCGATCTCATCCCTCACATCCATCTAACCTGAACTAAGTCCCAAAAGCTGGAGATGGTGACGGTTCCAACTGCATCTTCGGCAACATGCTGGAGCCCACTGCTACCTCTGCTCAGTCCTGTCCTAGCTTCACACCCCACCCAATGCCACTGACACATCGCTGACCTTCCCTGAGAGCCAGCGCCAAATGAATCCAGCACACTACCAGCAATCATTAACATTTGCCCAGTGCCTACATTGTGCCAGACCCATTCTCATAGTTCCCATACAGCTTTTTCTTTGAGGGAATGGAAGTACGTCAAAACACAGACTGCAAAATCAAAAGAAAAATCTAGTATTTCTCTTTCTCCGCCTTCTGCTATGGGACAAGCACATGCTGAATTCCTTCCATGAAAACTTAAATACAGCCTCTTGCTAAACTGAGAGTTGATCACCAGCTTAAACCTAACACAATGTCCCATCACATTTATAACGGAATCTAAATCTCTTAAAATGGTATTCGAGGCATGACACAATTTAGCCACCGTGTGTCACTGCCACCTCCTCACATTCTCCGTTTCTGCAGTCTAGTCCCTCAGCATCCTCCTTTCCTCTGGAGAACACACTGAGTTTGTGGACTCTGGGACCTGTGCACTCACAACCGGTCTGCTCTGCCTGGAAAGCTCTTGCTTCTCGCAGCGAGCACCTTATCGTTCACATCTTGGCCCCATCTCACAGCCCTTTCTGAAAGTATAATGTAGACGCCCCAGAGGTTTTTCTGGAGCTGGCTGATGCTGTGCCCATCTCTTCCCAACTCCTAGTCAGGTCAGTCATTTGAAATTAGTCATGGTGGGAATATTTACACCAAAGAAATTGGCAAACACTACCAAGGAGGGTTTTCCTCCCAGAGAACCAGTTGTTGTTCTCAGCACACCACTACCTCTTTCTATCCCCTGTTACTGTCTAACACACACCTTTTCTCATTTTCCTCATAGCATCTACCCCCTGAAGTCGTATTTTCTATGTGTTGTTTTTTACTAACTCTCTCTTTCAGATACAATCCAAAGGGAATATAGACATTTTCCAAATTACTTATTGCTATATCCCTAACACTTAGAAGCATGTGTATAAGAACTTGAAAACTCCGCTTTGAAAGAATGAATTAATTCCATGTACTTTCTTAATATCATATGCCCCACAGTATTTAAAATTCTAAATTTTCTAATGGAGACCTCTCACAATTAAGACATTTTCAACCCAGAATTTTCTCCTCGCTCCAGCTTCTAGAACAATCAAAACTGACAGTGTATATATGCGTTATCAGTCACCAATTAAGAACTGGGATGATGATTTAAAACATCATCTGCTAGTTCCCCCACTCTACAATATCTGTTTGGAAATTGTGAAGAGTTTACTCCTGCCTCTTTTCTGTTCTAGAGTTCTATGGGAAAAACGTCTCCCTTCTGAAGGGCACCCACTGTTGATCCCTTTGTTAGGCTAAGCGGACCATCTGGCCCCATCCATCTTGCTGTAATTTGATCCTGGGTTAATTGCATCCTGTCACCAGCCCAGACTGACACTGTGTTTTCTCTCTTCTCCAAGACTAGTTCATTATGGAGGCAGCTTTGTTAAGACTCAAATTCTTGAAGACTTTCTCACTGCATTGTGAATGGGACCAAGGACATTGGCTGGGGTTTTCCTGGCAGCCCACAGGATCAGTACATCACCAAAAGAAAGATATGAGGGGGGAAGCTGCCCCAAGAGGAAACAAGGTCAGACCTTCGGAAGGTTGACAAGCAGTACCTAACAGGCGAAGAGAGAAGCAAAAATAAACAGTCAGTCTGGTTGATTGTCTAAGTGTGCCAGGGGAGGTAGATGGGAGTCCTCTCAACAAAAGTACGGCACACCTGAAGTGTGAACATGGGGTCCCCAACTCAAAGGCGTATAGGAGCTAAAAGCAAGTAAAGTGAATATCGAGGCAAACAGGGAATAAATAGTATCTGGAGAGGCACTGCGGCAAATTGAAGACTGTACGAGCCCCTCTAAAAGGGCGACAGACCCAGCTCCAGCCAACTTCTGCTGAGCAGAAATATGAAACCTGTGATGACAAACTGTAATGGTTATTGTTGATCGCCTCACGATATCCATTCTTGCCTTCTTTGTCCACCAGCCCCCCTTTCCCTGCATGACTCACTGAACATTGATCCTATTCCCATTCTGGTCTCCAGGGCTACAACCACCCGGGTCTAAGCCAATTAGGAGAATTACGTTTCCCTTGTCAGTGATTCATATAAGAATAGGCATGTGACCCAATTCCAGCCAACATGACATCTTTGAAGAAAGGCTACCTTGGTGCCTGGGCTTCCAAAGAAAGAAACAAGGAGAGACAGTCTTCCTTCCTCCTGACAGAGTTATGTCTTACTGCCATGCCAGAAACTGCTGTCATCGTCCAGCTACACAGAGCCCAGGACACGCCTGAGATGCCACATCTGCAACCAACCTCTGAAGTGTATGTTATGACAAAATTAATTTTCTTTATGGCTTAAGCCAGTGTAAGTAAGGTTTTATTTGTTACTTGCAGACAAAAGCACCCCCAAGTGATACACTGATCTTTTAACTTTTCAAGAGAAATGAGAAACTCAATTTTTCATAATTACATTTTTAAAATTGTAGTCACTGATATTGAATATTGTATAGGAAAACTCCCTCTGATTAAGATGACACAAAACTGAGCAAATTTCAGTAGGGTGGAGGTGGGGCATTTATTTTTAACTCATGGCCTTGCTTGCCACCTTAACTCTCCATTCTCAGTTCATTCTGTCCCAAATTGCATATCCTAGGGAGATTCTAAGTTCCTGGAACTTCACATGTTGCCTCACCACTGATCAAAAGGATACTCATTCCCACCTGACTCTTACAGCTTCACTTTCTGCATAATTTAGATAGAATCTGCATATCCAAATATGCCAGAGTGTGGTGCTCAGCAAAAGTGATGTGGGGCTGTTGCAGAGAAGACCTTCAAGCAATGAAAAGTTTTGTTAATTAAGTTTCTTCAAGAAAATGGTCGTGAAAATGAGAAAATACTTACCTTTTTAAAGTCCAGCAAAACCAATAAACTTGAATTACTATACATACAGGGTGGGGCAAAAGTAGGTTTACAGTTGTTCGTGTGGAAAACAATACAACAATTAATAAATAATAATACAACAATAAGATCTGTATTCTGCGTACTCACAACTGTAAACCTACTTTTGCCCCACGCTGCAGTAACATGGTTAGTTCTGCAAATATGATCCATTACTGTCTTCTCTTTGTGATTTGTTCCCTCCTGCAAAGTACATCCCCTGTCCCCTTGCCCATCCACAGTTTACCCAGATTTTAAGATCTACCTAACTCAACATCTACCTCTTTCAAGACACTCCTACAAAAATTGCTCTGACCAGCATAGCTCAGTTGATTGGGCACCTTCCTGCAAAGCAAAAGGTCACTGGTTCAATTCCCAGTCAGGGTACATGCCTGAGTTGTGGGCCAGGTCCCTGCTTGGGGGCGTGCAAGACAGACGTATCTCTTGCTCACTGATGTTTCTGTCCCTCTCTCTCTCTCCCTCCCTTCCCTTCTCTCTAAAAATAAAGGAATAAAATATTTAAAAAAGAAAAAAAGAAGCCGCTGCACATGGAGGCCTCCGATCTGTTTCTATACATGTGGGTCACATATCGGCTGTGGTAGCAGAATCACCTGGAGTCACCTGTCTGTTGAAGAGTCAGTTTCAGACTCCAACCAGAATTACAGGGTCTGAGCTTCAGAATTTACAAACTATATGCTCTTCAAGTGAGTCTTCTGAGCATTATAGTTGGGAAACACTTTCCCAATGTACATAAAATTCTATCATTTTAATGGAGTTTGAATCATTACCTAGGCTTATTTTTATATAATTCTTTCTAAGGAGGTCATATCATCTCAAATAGATTATAAGCTCCTAGAAAGAAAAGACCTTATTTTATACTTCTATATTCTTATTTATTCACTCTGCACTCTAGTTCTTTCACCAGCAAAATATAAATTTATAGTTCAGTGTTGTGTTTTTATCAAGGATTAAATGAGATAATAAAAAATTAAAATAACTTGAATCCCAGCTATGTGCTCAGACACAGTTCTAAGCCTAAGATACCTTATTTCATTTAATCTTCAGAACAACCTGGCGGGGGGGTGGAGGGGGACAGGTAGCATCATTCTCACCTTGCCAAGGAGGATAGTGAACTCCAGAGGGGGTAGAGAGTCTGGAGAAATTCACACAGCTGGTAAGGGTGGCACTGGATTTTGATGCCACATTCCTTTCATTCAAAAGTTCATGCTTTTACTTCCTGATGTCTGCACAAATATAAATTGCTGGTGATATGCACATCCTGGGATACAGCTCCCAGAAGACCCAAAATACACTAGTGCCCAGAGGCAAGGCATGTTAAAACACCTAACCTCGACCTTGGAGTGGGAAAAAAGTTGTTTCACTCCTCTTGTATGAAGGATTACGTAGTGGCATCAAATCTTACCCTGAGAGTACAGAACTGAATCCTGTCTCAGAGGACACAGGGCCTAATAGAAGAAACTCAAGGAAAACAGCAGCTTGAGTTGGGAGACCCATCAGAGTGGAAGCAACTGCTGAAGTCAGAGCCACAGCCTGAGCAGAACACCCAGCACATGTATTCCTCTGTGACACTGCTCTCAGCCCAGCTGCCTCTAACATCATCTAGCTCATAAAGTGTCAAAAGAGGTCAGAGTTTACTAACTCAGGCCCAACAGCTGCACTCTCCTGGGAGAAGGCTCTCCTTGGGTGACTTGTGTTTCTGCCTGTCCTGGGAGCTGAGGCCTAACAGCTTTTGTTTGGTACTCTTTCCCAGGATGTTCATAAAACAAATAGCCTTGGAAGACAGAGCCAGTAGCTTCCTCCAGGCAGATGGCAGATTTGTTTCCTGGCCAGTATAATAAAGATAATGTCTTTCTCCAGGGCAATTGGGGCAGGTTTGCTAGCCAGTCCCCTTATAAAAGATGGGGTTTCCTACCCTCAAGGCTCCTCAGCTCAGCCTGAAAACCCACAATATGCAGCATCTACTTGGACCATTCTACTTCGCCCCCACAGACCTTGGGAGGCAAGGAACCAATGCAAAGACAAAGCTCACACTGCCTGCTGTGCTCTGAGTAATCAAGTCCTTTGTCTCTGACCCAGGGGACTCGTGTCTCCTCATAGAATCCATGGGACTGTCACAGGCTCACTCATTAGCTCACAAGTAGGATCAAAATCCCAGATCCTTCACAACCCTTGAAAAACTCCTACATACCTTTCAAGATTCCCCTCTGTGAGGTTTCCTTAATCACCACCACCCCCAAAACTACGCCTTCCCTTATGCTCACCGAGTTGAAATAGAGCTGTGTCACCCAGTGCAATGGCTAAACTTACCAGATTACAGGTTTGCCTTCCTTACTAGGTTCAAAGTTACTTAAAAATAAGAACCAAGTGATATTTATTAACAGACCTAATGCCACTAAAATAAAATCCTCTGTGCATGATCTGTGCATCCTCATCTCTCTGCCTCATCTCACTGACCTTGGCTCTGAGACATCAGACCTTGCTCACCCTTTGCAGCCACCCTGGCCTCCCAGTCACACTCTTGCCACAGAGTTTCACCCTTTACCTGGAATGTCCTTCCTTCTGATTTTCACAGGGCTGCTTCCCACACTTCATTCAGATCTTTGTTTCCCACAAATATTTATGAGGGGCTTCATCTGTTGGGTTCACTATTGCATTCTCATTGCTAAGCACTGTTCTAAGAACAGTGCCCAACACACAACAGACAACAGTAAATACTCACTGACTAGATGAGCGAACTAAGGAAAAGCACTGGCCATAGCTACTTGCACATAATAGGTGTTCTGTAGAAGCAGCTTCCCTTACTGTAACCACGATGAATATATGAACTTTAGTCAGCAACACTCACAACACAAACTGCCACATTTCTTGATTTTTCTCAACTTAATCTGCTTCCAGCCCCCTCTGTTGGGCAGGTGAGAAACTCAGTCTCAGTCATTGGTGCGGGCGGGGTAGGGGGGTGGACTCTCTAACCCTCTCCAGGATCAGGCAAGAACCCCAGGGGGTGGATGCAGCTCAGAACACTCAGAAAAGGGATTTTTTAAAAATCCTTACCCAAGGATTTTTTTTTAATTACTGATTTTAGAGAGAGAGAAACATAGATTTGGGAAACAAATTGTTTGCCTCCTGCACACACCCTGACTGGGGATCGAACCCACAACCTAGGTATGTGCCGTGACAGAGGATCAAACCCACAACCTTTTGGTGCACAGGACAACACTCCAAGCCACCAAGCCACCCAGCCTGGATGGGGTTTTGATTTTTAGAAGACAGCTGCCACTGCTGATAAGTGCTATATTCCCCTAGCATGCGCGCGCGCGCGCGCACACACACACACACACACACACACACACACCCCTCCTAAAGACTAGTATCTGTGGAGCACCAGAGGCACCTCTAGGGCAGCAGCAAAAGGGGTAGGACCCATTCTGTCAGCAAAACTGCAAAAGTGAGTCCCCTGTACCAACTCTGAATTAGCTCCCCAACCTCTCAACCTCTCAACCTCTCTCTCTCCCTCTCCCTCTCTCTCTCTCTCTCTCTCTCATGTACTCCTACCTCCACCCCCTGAAAGTGTTTCTTTCTACCCCACCTCCCACCACATAATATCCTTCAAACAACTTCAGGTTTTCCAAGTTTTAAGCTTGGAAATTTTTGTCTTTGGCCCTACAACACACAAGCTGCTGTAAAATGCTAAATGAGGCATTTAAATAGACTTGTTGAAATGCAACCAGGCAAATTCAAAGCCTCGGTTCCCTTCTTTGCATGGCAGCGGAAACACATCCGAGAGAACAAAATACATGACGACGAGACCCAGTAAATTACCTGCCATGTTAGAACGAGTCTCTGTGTGTGTCCCAGCATTTAGCACAGTGCCTGGCTCGTCGGTGCTGGGTAAACGGTTGTGGAACTCGTGTTTGAATGAACAAATCGAACTTATCTAAAGGAAATCTACCTCACCAAATACCCTCTAGGATGGCCATCTCCCCAGAATGGTTTGTCCCTCCAAAGTCTCTCTCTGCCCTTCTCCACCCTCCTCTGGGCTCGAGGAGGCCGATCTTCTGCCTGCTCATTAGGTTTGCTGAATGAGATCTACAGCAGGCTACCTCGGGGAGAGGGTGCGGGGGGAGCAATCGAGGCATTCATTTTCCCCATCCCTGGTCAGATTCAATGGTGTCACCAACAGCTGGCTGTGTTCCTTATTCTAGCCAGTGGTCTGAACGCTTCTAGCTAAAACCCTAATCCCATGGGGCAGTATTTGGAACTGGGGCCTATGGACGTGATCACGTCATGAGGGTAGAGCTCTGGCAAATGGGATTAATGCCCTTTCAAGAGACTCTCTTTCTGCCAGTGAGGACACAAGACGTCAGCCGTCTGCAGCCCAGAAGAGGGCTCTCACCAGAACCTGTCCTCGCTGGCTCCCTCATCTGGAACTTCCACCCTCCAGAACTGTGGCAAAGAAATTTCTGTTCCTTATATGCTGCCTGGTCTATGGTATTTTGTTAGAGCAGTCCAAGCTGACTAAGGACAGAGAAGCAGACCCACCAGGAGGTGTGTGTGAAGTGTGTGGGTGTGTGCATGTGCACACATATGTGAATGCATGCGTATACATCTACCTGTATTCATTTCAGGAATTTGACGCTGAGGCCTACTAGGACAGACTAAAACCTGTGTCAGTTCTTCTTGTCTCTGACCATGGTGTCGAGGGTGTCCTGAAGTGGCCAGGCCTGTCAGCACGGAGATGAAGACATACCTGGCCTGGGAGTGGGAGAAGCAGGAGGAAAGCACCAGGGAAAGTGGACCATTAGCTGACCCAGCCACTGCCTCGGGCCAAGGAGGTGAGCCAGCATGAGTGACAATGTGTGTGAGATACAGAAGTATATCACATCGTCCTCTGAATCTCACGTGAGCATCTCCCAGTGGCCCTCCCTGACCACACAGTGTCAGAGAAGGGGATTCTGGGAGATGTCCTTCAACCTAGACACATCAGAACATACAAAGCCAGCACCTCCCTCAAGGAAAGCTCACAGCTCTGCCCCGAAGTCCCCTCCTCACAGCCAGCTCATTCTCTTGCAGGATCCCTGTCCATCTATAAGAGTAAACTCACCTGCCCAACCCCCCTGAGGTGGGCAGGTAGGTGAAGGCCAGTGCCCATGGCCCCCAGCCCCAGGGCAGTGCCTTGTCCCTGGGTGTTCCCACACACACTGCTGTCAGCACACTCTTCTGCGTATTCTCCTCAAATCACCCAGCTGGAGTGTGCCATCTGCTTCCTGCTGGGACCCTGATGAAGAGATCACCCACCCTTGGTGCCGAGGAACAAACAGAACATGAATCGGGAGATGTATTTATTGCTTTTCCCTGCTGGAGATATATTTGTTTAAAAACATTAATTGAGCATCTACAAATGGAACAACTACATGCCAGAAAAATGTGCTAGAGACCCAGGGGTGTCCCCAGGACAGAGATTTCCATCTCTAAGGGAGCTTACTGGTGGGTAGAGAAGATGGAAAATAACCACGTCTGCTTCCAGGTCCTTGCGGAACAGACAGATGCATACACAGGAGGCTGTGATCCATGAGCCAAGTTTCTAGAACCTATTGAAGAAATTGTAATGGCAACTTGTAAAATATAGTTATTGTAACACTACATCTCTGAATATGAAGTCTATTTGTCTCGCTTTTGAGAATATACCTCTAAATAAAAGAAAAAGGGGCCTATCCTGAACACATGCTATGTGGCTGACTCTGTCCCTGGTTCTTGATATAGAATATCTCGCTTAGGCCTCACACGATTCACAAAATGAGTGAGCACAAGTCATTAACCCCACAAGCAAATGGAGAAGCAGCTGGGAGAGGTGAAGCGGCATGCCCGGGGTCACACTACTAACAAGGGGAGTCAGTGAGATTTTCGTTTTTGGTCTCCGTACATGTGATGAATTTTGCCAAATGCTTTGTATTGAAAACCTGATAACAAGCCCAGGGAGGTAGCTGTTATGACCGCCTCCCCCCACCCCACGCCGTTACGCATGAGGGAACCTGAGTACAGAGAGGACACCCAGGGTCGAAGCGGGGAAATCAGGAACTGAACCCGGCTCAGCCAGATCCTGGAGCCCACCCTCTTTCTGCTCTACCCCAGGACCCATAAAACACAACTGACAAGACATTTGTTAGGGCCGTGTTTCCTTCCTGAACATCGTTCTCCATCAATACAGAGAGAGATCTACATATCTACGGAGATAGAGCCCCACATATCCATTATACCCTATTCCACACGTAATACAGACATTCCATCTAATGCTTCAAGCTGTTCTACTTCCAACAGTGAATTATTGGCTTCTCCCAACCTCCATTAACCAAGTTTGGGGAGAAAAGCTTAGCTGCCACATAAGTCTTGATGAGAATAAAGTCTCTTTATTACTATTATTATTCCCCTAATGGTCTGTGCAGTATCGTACATAACTTTTTAGTCCTTCATAAAATCCTGTTGATAAACATTTGACAACTTGTTACAATTTTAGAACTTCCACTGCCGGGTCTCTGCGACACCGCTGGAACCCAACAACGTGTGGCGGAGGCAGCCACCGTGGCTTTCTGTGACGCCGTAAAGAATACTGCAGCCTCTCTCAGCTCCTAATTTATGACATGAGCGCTGATGAACGATCAGGATCCACTGTTTGCCATTACAAGGAACGGGCCAGCCAATTCATAATTTTCAGGAAAGCTGGTTTTAACAGCCCTATTAGTTTTACAATTCTGACTTCTGTAAGCTTCAATTTGTTATGTTTAAGTTATTTGCTCTGAGGAGTTTGAGTGCTCTTGCTGGGGTCTTAAGGTCTGTTTTTCCAAACAGGGCTTGCAGAGACAGACAATGGCAGTCCTGAAAGTTCAATTAGGATAAACTCCGACAGTCAAAGGAAGCAGCTGTGGGTGCCCATTCAGGTTGAAAATGCACAGAGCCTCCCACCCCTCCTCTGTTTATTTAAAATATATGTGTGTGTGTTAAACTGGAGGGGATTTGTGCTGTGGTCTGTGAGCTACATTTCAGTTTTGCACATCTGCAAAACCAGATCCTATATTTGAACTTCCCAAGGTTGGTCCCTCTGTCTGTTGAGGGTTAGTTAAAAATGTTAAAATGAGTGAGACACGTATATTCAAAAGGCACATTTGATCCTGTTCTATTTATCTACTCAACTTATAGGCTTAAAAATAGATTTTAATATGTGCCTGAAATATTTATTAATAGTCATTCATTCATTCATTCATTCATGGAACAAATGATTTTTAAACACCTAGTACAGGAGTTAGTAAACTGCAACCCACAGATCAAATTCAGCCCACTGCCTGTTTTTGTATGACCCATAGGCTAAGAATGGTTTTTATATTTTTTAAATCAAAAGAACAATCATATTTCCTGACATGTGAAAACGGTGTGCAGTTTGAGTTCCGCTGTCTGTAAATAAAGTTTTACTGGAACACAGCCACACTCACTGGTCTGCTTGCTGTCCCTGGAAATTTTCACACTGCAGTGTCAGAGGTCAGCAGAGTTGACAGAGCCTAAAAAGCTCAGTCCCTGGCCCTGCCCCACCGCATTCCAGGTGCTGCAGGTGAAGATCCAATGAAACACGGACAGCAGAAGGACTCAGCAAGCTGTTCCCTCACTCAGGGCCGCAGTACATCGGTCAAGTGGCTACCTGTTCTATGGAAGAAACTGAATCAGGAGAAAGCACATCAAGTGCAGACTGATAAGGTGTGTTGAGTAGGTGACTCAAATACCAGGTGGCACTGCCATCAGGGACCCGATTTTGGAAATAGCGAATAACTCCTGGTGCATTTCCAAACAAAACAGAGTATAATTCTCCTCCAATTTATGCAGTGTGTATTGAAACTGTACAAAGAACACATTGTGCTATACATAAAGTGGAATTCGGTTCTAGGTCCAGATCATTAGAATCAGGTTTTCCAGCTAGCTGACTTCCTGACAGGATGCTAGAAGGTCGTGCAGCACGTGGAACAATCCTTCGTTGTGCTGGACCATCCCTCACATGGCAGGACATTGGGTAACCCTGGCCTTCACCCACTAATTCAACATGGGTGTCGAAATCCCGGGAGTGCTGTCAGACTTGGAGGGAAAACGAAGGCTGTGATCCACGAGCCAAGTCTTTGACAAATGAGGAGGGTGGCCAGGGGGAGGTGGATAATCACAGAGGAGGGATCAGTGGTGTGCTGCTAAACACTGAACAACTGGCTCTGATTTGTACCCTTTGCCGATTTGTGTGGTGTAAATACTCCTGCTGTGGCCATTCTCGTTACCAACATGATGTCATTGGAGCTGGTGCAGGCCAGCTCCAGCCAACCACAGGGAGGGATAGAGATTGATACAGGCAAAGGGCATGAACCTCAAATGAGCAGAAGTTTTCACACGAGGGGTGTAGACTACCATCTGAAAGATGCATATGGGTGACATATTACCAACCCAACTTCCCAACCCAAAAGGACACGGAGGAGGCAGAGATAATACCTTCCCTTGACTAAGTGGTGACCTCAGGGATTCACCTGAGGAGGGAAAGGAAAAACAGTACTTTTTAATGCTGAGAAGGATTTAACAGAATTTGTTTACCAGGAAACAGAATTCTGGAAGAAAAAAATATGGGAATGTGCTGGAGAGAAGGTAGTAGCATAAGGAAGCTGGGTAAGGAAATCTCCAGCCCTGAACGCATTCTGGGTGTGACCAAGGGTGACAGAAAGCCACCCCCATCCCAAACCAAATCTGACAGCCATTGAGGAGGCAGTATTTCAGCAAATTCATCTTCCACACAGTCATCAAATTATGATAATTTAGCTTCAGAAACTACAGTAGCTGCTCAAAAAAACACATTATTACAGTAGAGCTCTGCGAAATATTTTGCACATCCAGCAAACGTGGCAAAATTTGCCACTTCATTGACTTTGTAAAACTGAAAGATCTCCCCCTTTGTCTTGTACGGTTTCACTAATTGCATCATTAGCAGAAGGCCATTTGACCAACATGGAAGAGATAAAAACTACTTTTTCTACATTTTCAGGGGAAATGTAAGTTAAAATATAAAAATATTCATGCCTATGCGGTGCAGAATCCATACAAGATAAGATAGTCAAGTGATTATAGAGACATCATCTCTGAAAAATGAAAAGAAGTTACCTCTTTCATGTCCAGTTGGAATGATTATACGATCAATCTCAGCTTCTCGATCTTCATCACATGGACACTCTCGATAGAGAAAAAAGGGTGAATGCAAAACTTCAGCCCAAGAAGAAGGGGCATGAAGAGAAGGGGGGGATGTGAGGAAGCAAGATAAGGTAGATGGGATATGAGAGAAGTGGGGACCTCAGTCTTGCCAGAAGTGGATGGTCTCTGAAGGCAGGGCCTGCTGACAGTCAGTGGTGATGGGGGTGGGGGGGCCTGAGGACCACAGTGAATGTTAATGCCTTCGAAAAGGACGTACCATTAATCAATGCCCTATATGACCACCCAAAATTTCAGTCTACTACCTATATGGCAATGAAGAGTAAAATATGTCACAAAAAGGAAACTTTATGCCTGTGGTTTATAATGAAAAGTACAGAGGAATTGGTTGGATTCTGTTTCAGCTAAGGCCATTAGCGTCATTTGGTATTTGGAGATGTGACTCAACCAATACCAGTCACCTCTATGACCAAGTTATACATGGGGACTCTGCTATGGAAAGTCACGCTGGTCACATTAGGAGAAGCCACTTGAAGAAGACTTTAGTAGTTTGAAGGGGAGCCCAGGGGTGAAGAACAGACTTTCAAGTCACACCTGTGCTGGCATTCTGGCATTGCACCCCATACCACCTCATAGCAATACTGCGTAAGTCAGCAAAGCCCTCTGAGCCTCAGTTTCCTCATCTGTAAAATGGAGATTAAACAGCATGTACATCCTAAAATTGACGTATGGCTTAGATTAGATAATGCGCTGAAGCGGATAACACAGAAGGGAAGGGAAAGCCTCAGGCCAAGAAAAGCAGGTTCCTGAAGCAGGAAGCAATTACCAGGGGTATAAGGAATGTGGGGCAACGGGGTGGGGTGGGGCAGAGAAGAGCACATGGAAAGAAAGCGGCAGCTGAACAAAGACCTGGAGGACGAAAGGAAGCAAGCCTGCCTCTATTTGGTGGAAAACCTCCCAAGCCAAAGGAACAATAAGAGCAAATACCTCAAGTTGGGAACATGCCAAACATGTGAGCAGAACAGTAAAGAGGCCAATGTGTCTGGAGCAGAAGAGGAAGGGAAGGCGCTAAGAAAAGAGGTGGTAACCCAAAGGGAAGGCGGACAAAGAGCCGCATGGGTCACAGCACGGACTTGGACAGAAATGAGAAGAAAGGCCACCAGAGGGTTTTCAGCATAAAACCTGACTTAAGTCCACTGGAAGCAAGAACAAGGACCAGTGAGGAGGCCACTGCAGAACTGAGGCAGAGGTGATGGTTTCTTGGACCAAGCGAGGTACAACAGACTCCCGGTGCTCCCATGATGCCACCAGGAGGCCATTTTTCTCAGGGTCTCTTCTACTTTCCTCTGTATTGGCTTCATAGTCCTGGGAAGAGGCAAAACTACCACGAGCAATTCTAGCATTACATACCACCAGCAGGGCAACCCCAGAAGAAAGAGCGGTCTCTTCACCAACAGTTGGAGCAAGGACCCAGGACCGTGTCTCTCTGGCCCCACCTGGGTTGCCTGGGCAGCTGTAAACTAATCCCTACAGCCATGAGGATGAGGTGTGTTGATGAGCCACGTCTGGCTGACATGCCCATCCCTGGGAGCTAGAGGTAGGAAGAGCCCCACAGCAATCCTATCCTCTGCAAAAGGAAGGGAGGAAGTTCCCCCAAAGGGGGTCTGAGAGAGATTGTGAAGGAGAACCCCCACCCTCCTCTGCGCAGTGAGAGCACAGTAAGGGAGTTTCCAGTGGAGCGCATGGCCATGGAAAGGCCACAGTCCTCGGTCTTGCCTGCAGCTGGGCAGGGTCATGTAGTTAAATGATGTGTAAACAGAAGTAATAATGTAAAATGTGTATATTCTGCCCTTAAAAGGAAGGGGTTCCATCCCCCTTCCTCTTCCCCCCTGGCTAGATCCTGGGCCACAGGGCAAAGAAAGCATCACAGTAACAGAAAGCAATGGAATAGAAGAACCCAGAAACGGATGGTCACCCTCTCCGTTTGGACTTTTATTCCTGTAAGACTGAAATAAAATTCTATCGTTTTAAGTCACCATGTTGGATGGGGTGGGTAGGGGGGTGGGGGACACACACACGCTACTGAAAGCAGACCATAATCCTAACTTACACAGAGTTTGAGATTTACTATCACAAGGAGGAATGGAGAACGGCAAGAAAAAAAGTAATGATCTTCACAGTCAGCATACAATAGGACTGTGAATTCTGGAACTTTAACAGTCACTGAGGTAGGGTTTTTCCACAGAAACGTCACAGTTCTGCAAGAGTTCTATCCCACCTAAGATCTATGGCATCAATTTCTTCAAACAAAGCTTAGAGCCTTTTCCATTTACAAATGTAACCAACCTTGCTCAATCTTGGCATATGTCTTCACTACTGAACTCATCGATGACATTCCTTGAGCCCTTCCGACATAGGAAAGCAATCTCCAGATAACATTGAGTGAAACTGAGCCGGTGCGGCTGGGACAGAGCCCAAGATCCCACAACAACAGAAAGGAGGCAAATCACAAAAATCTGATCATCACATCATCTCTTGAAAAATTTCATTCAAAGGCATGAGTCGGGATTCGTGCTGCTCTGACAAGAAAGAAAAATGCACACAATGTGCACAGTGGAAAATCCACGAAATGTACTGTGTCTAGTGAGCGAGGGAGCAAAGCTGCTCCTTACACACAGAGGAGTGAAATTTTTATCTACATTATTGTCAGTCTAGATAAAACTTCTCTTGCTCTCACTAACATTTTATCATCCCAATGTGCTCCTACACAAAAGCAAAAGAAAACTCCATTTCTTTTTATAATAATATGATTTAACATTATAAATTTTAATTACATATTATATGATATTATTAAAATATGAATCATAATGACTAACCTTTATTTAGTGCCCACTCTGTGCCTTCAATCCATTTTGGGCACCACACTCCCAAACCACCTTGTCAAGGGGGTAGAATTAACATCATAACATGGACAAGAAGACTGGCCCACAGGGAAGACAAATAACGGGGCAGGGTCACTCAGCCAAGCAGTGCCTGGCCCAGAAACCGAAGTTAGGAAGTCAAACTCTGGAGCCCCCATCTCTAACCACAGTTCTCGCTGACTCTGGACCACCCGCGGCAGACACAGAGAACTGCCACCCAGATCTGCCCTCGGGAAGGTTTCGCTGCCCAGCTTCAGAAGTGTGGTCAACAGACAGCCCGATATCTGCTCCTTCGGGGTCTGCACCAGCAGAAAGCCACCTCCTCAAGGTCGTGCCCTGCCCAGAGCAGCCTACCAGCAGAGGCCAACCAAGGTGTCGGTATGAAGTCCTGTCATCTGGCCCAACACAAGACACTCTGAGGGACAATTCATGCTCCAAGCACCCCCCGCCCAACCTGGGCTGGCCAAGGCTGCAGACTACGTCACGAGTCCACTGCTGCCTCTGGCCCATCTCCCCTCCTCACTCTGCTCAGCAGACGTTGATTCCAGGTAAACAGCTCTAGCCCCAAACTCCTCCTCAGTGCCTGCACCTGCCACCTGTGCCACCAACTCTACCAGTAGACATGTCTGTGGAATGAATGAATGGTTATATGATAAATCCAATATTTAAGCCTTGGGTTTTGTACCACCATCCATTCAAAAATAAATAATCCCCCACTGCGTTTCAAGCATCTTCCTAGGCAAGAACCAAAGAGACGAGGTCCCTAGTCTCAAGGTGCTGATGACACTTACTGGGCTAAGATCAGCAGTCCTCAATCTTATTCTCTCGAGAACCATGGAGGAAGATTTCTGTGCTTTTTTGTTTGTTTCCACCATGCCCATGCCCCACTGGAATTGAATTGAATTGAATAAAATGAAGGCACAGAGCCGCAGGGCTGGGTGACTTCTACCAGAGCTTCTCAAACTTTTCTGGGTGTATGAATCACCTGGGGCTCTGGTCGAAAGGTGGGTTGGTTCAGAGGATCTTGAGTGCTGGTACTGGTGCTACCTCACACTGGATTTAAGAGCTGCAAGGAAGCCCAAAATAAACACCAGCAGGAACATCTAGAGCCCCCGCCACATGACTTGCAGTGATTGGATGATTTGACAATACAGAGTCAGACCCTTCCCATTCAGATGTTTGCCAGTTTTAGAGAAGCTACTGAACATACTTCTATCACCTTCGCTCCTTAAAGGACAAGGCACAAGCTCGACAGACCTACAGCAATGACTTTCAACTCGTGTGCCAGTGAGTGCACACTGGGGTGTCACAAGAACTTTTAAAACATGCGACACCTGACTACTTAGTCAGGGGCTCTGACCTCTTTTCCCTTAGATTGTCAAATAAAAAATGACAACAGCCAATGCAACAACAGCCATCCGGTGTAAATGCCCTGTCCTGAGCCCTAAATATGTAGGTCACACAATACAGTTGTATCTGACTGGTCCCATCACATAATAAAATTGTGCCTGATTGGTTAATTCTTGGTACAAAAAAATCCCTATATACAAGTATAGGCACCTGATTTTTTTAAAAGTCACTTTCAAGCAAAAAGGGTAATTACTATCATCGTTTTTTGTAAGTCAATCAAAATTATACCAATTTTTTGTCAGACTGGCAAAAAACGTATTTTTTGGTGTGCTGCAGAATTTTAGTGATTAGTTTGTGTGTGCCATGAGATAAGTTGAAAATCGCTGACCTATGGGAATGAATGCTAGAAGAAAAGAATATAGAACACCAAACCATCTCTCCTTATACCTTTTAAATATTCAAATAAAACTTCCTACAGTGGACTTTTTGCATTTCAATGCTGAGATAACAGACTGTGTGCCTGTGCATGCCCATGGGGGGGGTGTGTGCCTGGCACTTCTGAATGTATCGAGAATTTTCTTCTTTTCTAAACAGAGTCATCTTCACAAACGACTTTGACAATGCGCTTTCACTGTGTCAGAGCTGCTTGGGATGAAATTCACTCAGCCATTAAAAGGTGGGAAAGCGTCCTGCTACCGTGTACGTGAGAGAAGGCCCCTGTGTTGTCATTCGTCAGCTACCCATCAGTCGTGGCAGAGAAAGTGACGGTACATGATAGGGTCAGAAAGAAGCCCTCCATGCCTTAATTAAACAGGGTGACCCCCAGTTTCGCTGGGCTTATCAGAGACCCATATCAAGCTCAGAAGTGCACAAAAAGACAACGGTACATCACCAACTGTTTAATTAGCAGCAAGCACACAGCAACCCCAACTGTGAGCCCAAGAAAATATGCCGCAGAGCGGCCTTGCGTGTGTTGGGCGAAAACAACGCACGCAAGGGGAAGTGGTGAACATTCTAAAAGCATCTCGACGCCTCCTTTGGGTCCGCTTCGGCTGCCAGGAACACAAGCAGTTCTTTTCAGGTGCTGAGGACCTGCACTGAGTGTCTGGGCCTGAGGCTGCCAAGGGGAAAATACAGGGGCAGGTTGGTTCATTCTTTCATGTATTCCTTCTGCAAATACGCATTGTTGTCTGTCACCTACCGCGCCCAGCAGTGAGCGAGACTCTAGGTATGTGGTCACCAAAAACACAAAGGCGCGTTTTGACATGTGCGGCAACACGGATGAACCTGGAAGACGTTACGCTAAGTGAAATAAGCCAGTCACAAAGGACGAATTCTGTACGATTCCACTTACGTGGAGTGTCCAGACTAGTCAAGTTCCTAGAGGCAGAGAAAAGGGCTGAGGCTGCCGGGGGCTGCAGGGGGTGGCGGGTAATGAGGAGTTAAGGTTTCATGAGTTCGGAGATTCCGGTGGAAAGATGAAAATGTTCTGGAACCGGATGGAGGTGACGACTGCACAATATGAATGCATTTAATGCCACTGAACTGCCCACTTAAAGTGGTTAAAATGGTAGATTTTACGTTAGGAAATATTTTACTACACTTTTTAAAATTTTTTGAGACACATATGCCTGACTCCTGCTTTCCTGGTGATGACAGTCCCTAGGGAAGACAGACATGAAATAAACCAGGAAATCGACACACGACTCTGCCCAGCGCCACAGCGCTGAAGGGGACAGGCCCCTCTCCTCCGGGTTAATGGGACGGATTCTGCTAAACGCAAAACGACCACAACGTTATTTCCTTCGTAGATGCACTCTTAAAAAAAAAAAAAGTTGAACAATAATTAAATAAAAAATAAAGCAAGCATTCTTCACTTCGCAAACAAGTCCCTCCGAGTGTTAAACTCCCAAGTGTGTCAAAGGTTTGTAGATAAATCACTCACTAAATAACCGAGGGGCCGAAAGGCAGAGAATTTTCAAGATAAAGTGTTATGAGGCAGTGCCCATTGAAGATCGATCAGAAATTACAATAAGCATCTTGGTAATTACAACAAAAACTAATGGAAAAATGATTTAACTCATAAAAGTTTACTATATACCCAGCCTCACACACACAGACACCTATTAAATGATGCAATGAAAACAATCTATACGATGCGACCTGGTTTGCATATTTAATAGGCACAGTTATTGCTCGCGAGCATAATGTTCCATATTTACTTGCCCAATATCCTTGCTCCTGCTGATTATTTGAGCATTGGTATTTTTCAAAATATAAAAACAACATGTCACTTCAATACCCACTGCTATTGTGCAAAGGGTTTAAACTTTTGTGCCTTTGTTTAAAAAAAAAAAAAGTCCTTGGCAAAAGCGCTCATTAAAATGTAGAGAAGATAAGCATCCAAAAATTTAACTTGGAACTTGCATTGAAATAAAAAAAAAAAAACCTGCACAAAGCCTTTGGATTGAACGCTGTGCTTTTATCCCCTGACAATGTGGCAAACTTTCAGCACTTCCTGGAATATTTTCCAACTCCTTTAAGCACCTGAAGGGTTTCTTGCATGTTGGATTGGCTGGCAGGAAGGGTATGAATAAAGAGAAAATGGCAGAAGGGGAGAAAAGAGAAAGGATACCTTTTACATTACCACCCCCCTCGAAAAACCATATCCCTTAACAGTGCCTCTATCAGGTCTAAAGCAAAGAAAATAACTGCTAGGATAATTAACAATTCTGGTTTTAAAAAGCTGAAGTTGATTATCTAAAGGGCAGGCTGCTCTTTAAATTAAAGATGATATCTGAGGCATTTACAGCAATATGTGTTATAGCCACTGATATTATCCATAAATATATAGGTCAGGAGTCCTCTCCCAATCGTCAGGAGGAGCCAGGCAGGTGAAATAATTGAGTGGAGTGGGCTGGGTAGAAACGGAGGTGAAATGGAGAAAGCATGCTCTTAAAATAGGCAGGTGGCCCTGGCCAGTGTGGTTCACTGGTGCGGGGCATTGTCCCATAACCAAAAGGTTGTGGGTTCCATTGCCAGTCAGGGCACGTACCTGGGTTGTGAGTTCGATCCCTAGTCTGGGTGCCTACGATCCCCTGTCCAGTGGTCCGGCATGTATGGGAGACACCAAGTGATGATTCTCTCTCACATTGATGTTTCTTTCTCCCTCTCCCTTCTTCTCTTTTTAAAAGCAATGAAAAAATGTCCTCAGGTGAGGATTTAAAAAAAAAATTTTTAATGGGCAGATGTTTCTCAGTGGACTGTGGCCAGGCAGATGTGGCCCCATATGGACAGAACTTTCAAATTTCAGAAGCCAGAAATTCTAATTTTCCTGTAAAATCTCCTGTTTTTTCAGTAAGAACACCTATGTAATTAATTTCTAAATACGTAATTTTATCATTGCTGTCCAGGCTAAACACAATGTGCCTGCAAGCTGAGCTGACTGGGACCAGTGACTCTGAGCCACGTCCTGGTGCATTCCGATACCCAAACACTGTGGTGGGAGAACATTCAGGGACCCCCCCTCAGATGCAGAAGAAGCCCCAAGGCTGGAGAGGGATTGGGTCACCATGACAAGGCCTCTAGGAATGCTCTGCCGGGCAGAGGATTTCAGAGCCCCGGCCTTGGACACCCCAGGTGACGTCACAGAACAACCCTCTGGGAGGGCATCATGGGCCTCAAGATTTGCCCACACCTCAGACATGCCAGGCTGAACACTCTCAGGGTTTGGCATCAACGTCTTCATTTCCTGCTTGCTCTCCACCCCCTACCACACCCAAACAGCATGAAGGTGGTGCCCAGTCTGCTTTCTAGAACTTTCAAATGGCATTTTCTATGAAGGTTTCTGAAGATAGAAGCAAATTAAGAACAAAATCTTGAGAGTTATCTTTGGCAAAAGAGATGAAGGTATGTCCTCTAGCTAGTGCTTGCCCAGTTTCAAATGAACAGATTCTTTTTCTTATTAATCAAAGAACCACCTAATGAAGGAGGATCGGAGAGATATTTGACATACTACAGATATGTTCTTTAAAGAAAAACAACTTCCCTTTGATATGCCCGAATCTTCCAAGCTCCATTACCAAATTCCCAGACCAGCAGGTCTCAGGGAAACTCTGCCCTTCAAAGAGTTTCATTTTACCAGTACGGGTTCATGTTTGGTTTTGTTCCTAATACTCTTATTTTTCCATTTGGGGGTGTGCTCTCCACTTCAGCTCAACGTCCTATCACTACTCTTTGTCTTCCATCCAACTAGGCCCCTTGGTGGGCACCTGAATTTGCTGCCTCTGGTCTTCATTCCTTTTCTTCTCCCCATCCCTCTGTGTAATCTTCTAAAAAAAAAGCAACCTGAAAATGAATGCCAGCGTCAGATGTAATGCATCTGAACCAATCACACAAAAAGGGACCTACTGTAAGAAGGGCTGTGCCAGGCACTGGTGATGAAGTAGTAAGTCAAGACATGGGACCCATCATCCGAGAGCTCAAGGTCACCATGGGAGAAATAAATTAGCAAAGATACAAGGTGACCACCAAGGGAAAGCTGCTGCAGTGTCAGTGTGCCTGGATGCTAGGGGCACAAGCAAAGGTGATTTCTCACTGGATTCCAGGGGCTCTGGCCTCCCACCCTCTTTGAGGCTGCAGCACAGTCATCCTAGTTTGTTTGTTTTTGTCTGCTAAGGATGAGGACCAGGTGAAGGTCATGCCATTGGTGGGAGGGGTGCAGTTCCTCCCTCATCACTGTTGGGCTTGGCCACTGGAATGTGAGCAGAGGTGTCCAGGCAGAAGTTCAAGAATGAGGAGCCCATGAAGCAGAGCTGGCCTGAACCACAACCAAAGCCTGTTTTGGGTTTCACAAAAATTAATGTCTGTTACTGTAAGCCAGAGATTTAGGGGTGGCGTGTTACGCAGCAAAGCTAACTCATACACTAGCAGAGCCTACTGACAACTTTTCTTTAAATAAGAGAAATGCTGACACTCCTCTGCTCAAATAACATCTGTGCATCGGCCGACCCACCTAGCAGCAATAAGAGGTATCCAACGGTATAAATACAGAAATGAAATAAAATGGAAGGACCAGCACCAAGAGCCTACCTTCCCCCTCAAGTCTGCCCATCCCACTGGTCCTGCCCACTTCGGGAAGTCGTAACTCTAGCCATCTCAGTGTACAGAACACTGTGGTCACTGCTGACCGACCACTCTAACCCTCACACCTCACAGCCCCATCCACAGCAACTTCCGTCAGCTGTTGTTGAAATACAGGGCCAGCACAAAGAACGCCTATTTTTTATTACATAAAAATCTTTTATTACAAAATCATAAGCATGTACTTCTGTAACATAACAACATCACACTGAAGCACACCATGTGACATTCTAGGTGAAATGTTCAAAAGGCTGTCCATCTTGTGTGAGACGTTCACGTACCCTACCGACCACGCTCAATGGCGTTACTCCTGCCGGAGCCCACATATCCCAGGTCCAGCCCCTCCTCCACATATCCACTGCCGCAGCCCTGATCCCAGCCAGCACGTGTCCAACCTGAACGACTGCAATGACCTCCTGACTTCCTTCTGTCGCCTTACCCCTCAACAGTCTGTGCTTTACCCACTTGTCAGACTAACCACATTAAAATCACGTTTTATCGTGTTCTCACTTTCTTCAATGCTTTGCAATGTTAAACTGTCTCACTCAGAGTAAACGCCAACATTCTCACAGCAGCCCAGCAGGTCTCCTGGTCTCTCCCTGGCCACTTGAACGTAGCTCACGGATAGGCTTGCGGTCCCTCCCACAGGCCAGGCACACGCCCACTGCAGAGATTGTTCCATTCGCTGTCTGTTCTGCCTGGACCGCCTTCGTGGAGAAACTACTGGCTCCTTCTCATTTCCCTGGGGTCTATTCCCAGGTATCCCCTTATTACCCCAGCTGAGTGGCTCAGTTGGTTGAAGCATCACCCAACACACCAAGGTTGCGGCTTTGATTCCCTGGTCAGGGCACATGCGAAAGTCAACCCGTGAATGTTTCATAAGTGGAATAACAAATTGATCTCTCTCCCTCTCCTTACCCCTTCCTCTCACTCTCTAAAATCAATAAATGAAAATACTTAAGAAAAAGATATCCCCTTATCAAGGAGGGCTTTTCTGAACACCTTTGTAAAAGAACGGCCCCAGCCCACTGCCTCCCTTCCTAACTTCTCTGCCCCGGCTCATGGCTCTCCATAGGGCCTCCCACAACCTGATTCCCTCTTTTGGGGTAAGCCCCCAGAGGGGAAGAATTTCAGTTTGTCTACTGTGCTACCCTCAGCTCCTACAAAATGCCAAGCACTTACTCACTTCTCAATAAATATTTCTTGAGCAAATAAATATGGAAATGAGACAAATTTACATTGGAACCCCAGCTCTGACACTCACCGGCTGTGTGACCCTGGACAGGTCCCATTACCTCCCTGAACTTCTATTTAATCACCTACTAAATGTGATAATAACTCTTCCCTTCAAAGTGTTTGCAAGATATAGAGGCACTGCATCGTAAGGGCATGCCATCAGTGAACAGCAGCTGTCATTGTCCTAGATCCTGCTGGTCTCCCACCTCTCTGACCCCCTTAGTCACTGTGCTCCAGCCACTGGCCTGCCCTCTGTTGTTCAAACACGCCACGCCAGCTCCCACGTGACTTCTGCACTTGCCACTGCATCTGCCTGAGTGCTGGTCCCCAGCTCTCTGCACCACTGGTTCTTGTCATTGCTCACACTGCAGCTATGATGGGGCCTCCTCGAAGAAGACATCCCTGGCCTCGCTGCCCCAAGTGCCCCATCAGTCACAATCAATCACACCATTGGCTCATTTCCTCCATAGGCGTATCACCTTGTTAGTCATTCCTTTGCTTGCCCTTTGCTTGGCTGCCCCACTAGGAGGTAAACTCCAGGAGGAGAAAACTCATCGGTCACGTTCACCAGCACTTCTGTAATGCCTGGCACATAATACACACTTACTAAACATTTGTTGAACAGGCAAACAAAAGGCTTCATGGAAGAAATGCACACAGACAATAAGGCATACGCATAATAATGCATTTTTATGATTATCATGGTCAGATCTCAGTTCCCAAATGGACTGAGAACCAGGTGATGATTGGCAAGAGGGAAAAGCAGAATGGTGAGAAGCTTTCAAAGGTTTCTGCACCCAGGGGGAAGACACCTGGAAAATATTTTATTTTCTAAAAGACAGAGTAAAGTGAAAGTGCAGTTTGAAGCAGGCACTAAAACAGAAAAATCATCAGTCTTTCCCAGATGACACCGAAGACTGGAGGAAGCCAGGCGCCTTTGGCTGGGATCACAGTTCTAATACTTACACGGAGGCCTGGCCCACAAAGGAGCCGCAAGAGTTCGGCCTGACTCTCGTGTGAGTGGACATTTAGACATGGAGAGCTGGGGAGTGGTAGTGGCCGGATAATTCAGGGCCGGCACGTGGCCATTCCACTCCAGAATGGACACAGCTGTGCCCTTTGGGCACAGACAGTGGTGAGGACCTCGTCTTTACACTTGTTCAAATTAAAGGCAGACAAACACTGGGGTGAATTTCCCATCCAGGACAATCAGTGAAAATTCATTTCTTTCTTTTCCTTTAGTGTTTTCTGTAATTCACTCTGATCACGGTGTATAGGCAGCAAGAATTGCCTGTTTGAAAAGTGGGGGGGGGGGTCTTTTCAACTCATAGTTGTTTGCAGAATATTAGTAATGCTATAAAAAGTTTACATTAATTAATGCTGCATTTGAAAAGATTTCCTGGAAGTTTGTAACGGCGTACTATAAAGGCTTTCAAGATAATGTATTATACAGTGGGTATCATAAACTCCAAAGCAGTTCAAATGTTCCTTTTATGTCTCTATAACTTCCCCCCAAAGTTACAGTATTTAAAAGATTCAAATGCGGAAATAAAAAGAAAAAATTTTCCCCACCAGGGGATATTTTAAATTTTTATGTCTCCTCGTGACCGATCTCATGTCTCAGCGGCACTGAACGCAGGCTCGTTTGCAGGCAAGAGGCCGCCTGCACGTCCCGTCGGTTGTACTAGGGTAGGTTCAGAGAGGCCGGGCCGGGCCGGCCGGGCATTGCACAACTTCCCTGTTCCTCTGGACCCAGACTTCATGTCAGGGAGCATTCCCTTATCACTGTTTATCTCTCTAAGTTTGAGCAAAAAGAATCATTTGCAGTTCAAAGAAGCCCCGTTTTTCATGTTGCACGGGCAGGCCAAAGAGAGAGTTTGATAGTAAGCATTTGAAGAGAGATCAAATTCAAATTAAACTTCAACACTTGGGTTCGGGATGGTAAACTTAAACCCCCCAAAGTGCAAGGCCTCTGTGGATTCTTCCGACAGAACCAATGCTTGGTCCCCACTCCACGCCAAGGGTTCTGAGTGTCCCATCCCTGCGAAGGAGGCAAACAACAGAGATTTCCTTGTGCCTTTAAAGAAGGAAAACAGTATGTTGCCAAAAATAGATTTTTTAAGATTGTAAATAGTTTGATTAGGGACTACAGTGGGAAAACTGACAGAACGGAAAGCTGAAATTAGTTTCGTGAGTGAGGTGCCACTTCACCCCACTCGGAAGGCCAGCGAATCAAAGGAGGCCACCACAGATCTCTGAAAAAATAAACAACGTACACGCGCACGCACACACACACACGCACACACACACACCTCCCCTTTTGCCCGTCCAGTTATACACACAGTGTTATGCGTGACTGTGGCTCACACACACACACACACACACCTCCTCTTTTGCCCGTCCAGTTATACACACAGTGTTATGCGTGACTGTGGCTCACACGCACACACACACACCTCCCCTTTTGCCCGTCCAGTTATACACACAGTGTTATGCGTGACTGTGGCTCACACACACACACACACACACACCTCCCCTTTTGCCCGTCCAGTTATACACACAGTGTTATGCGTGACTGTGGCTCACACACACACGCACACACACACACCTCCCCTTTTGCCCGTCCAGTTATACACACAGTGTTATGCGTGACTGTGGCTCTCAAAGAAGGTCTTAAAGCATCTCTTCCTTTTCTCCATCCCATAAATCCCAGTTTTAAAACATTTCTCACCTGAGCTCCGTATCCAACAGCATCTGCATATAATGTTTAACCTCAAGCCCAGGAAACGAATACACTTCCTGAACTTCTGAGCACGAGTACAGTGTTTCCATCCAAATCCTAAACCCCCACTGTGACCTTAATCGAAGATTCTTAAAAGAATCTCAAAGTTATCAAAACACAGATGTATATGTGTACGTGTGTGTGCTAACTCTGCTCATTGACGGAGCCAAATGTGAATAAATCAAGGTTGCAAATACTTAAGAGAATGAACAACTGTCAAACACTCAGGTAACTTATGTGGAAATCACAGTCATCAGCTGTAGGGTGACTGACCACCCTAATTTTCCCAGGGCAGAAGGGTTCCCATGACATACGATTTTTCAGTCCCAAGAGCAGGACAGTCCTGGGCAAACGGGACAGCTGGTCATTTCCAAAGCTGTGTAATGAAATTAGCAATGGAGATTTCTTAAAGGTCAAAAATTCCAAATTCCTTTTAGAATCGATGATCCTACAAGGGAAAAATATGTATACTTTGCTATTATTAATCCTTTATTATCATCATCCTGGAATGCAGATCTGCATTTAAACCCTCTTAGACCACTCAAATATTTCTCTTTCTCTCTCTCTCCCCCCCGCCCCACCCCCACATTTCTTTCAAAATACTTTGAATTCATCCCTTCCAGACTTCATCTAAGTATTTGTCAATAATACTTCCCCCTCTCCCCCCAGCCCCACCACCCACCTCCCAATAACAAACACAATTAGTTGATTGAAAAGCACATTTCACGTTTTGCTTCCCTCGCATCTCAGTTATGGGGTCCACACTGCGTGAGTCACTCATGCGTGGTCCTCCAGGAAGAGCCAAAAGATGGAAGGGAAATGCAGCCCGAGGAAAAAGTCTATAAAGATTTCTCGCTTTCCTAATCCCTTTTCTCTAATGTTTCTTTGTAAATTTGTCAGATGGGAATGAAATTGCCTCATAACTCTCCAGACGTGAAGAGCATCTCTGAAGAAAATTACGTACTTGTCAAAGCAAGGGGGAATTTATGTTGGTGTTCCTGAGATGTGATTTTACTCCGTCTATTTCCTTTGTGCACATCAGAGCAACGAGAGAGACAAAAAAAACAGCTCGTTTATGGATATTTTTTTCACTCTGGTGCATTTTTTGCTTCTATTTTTCCCTTTTGTTTTCTTATTTCCCCCTCCTTTCATCTATGTTTATTGCCGTGACAGTAAACTTCCACACCACAGCCCTGTGATGATGGTCGCAGTGATTTCTACCAGTACAAGGCAGTTCAAATGGGCACAAAGATGATTTCCCCGCGGACAGTTCCGGAAGGTGCAGGCGACGTTTCTGAGTCCTACCCTATGCTGGCCAGGGACAATCTGGGTACAAAAGTCTTGTTGTTATTCCTTCCAGGCAGTGGCATGCTTCCTGAAATTAAATTCTTTTCCCTAGACCGCACGTTAGGGCTTGCCGTGCCTGGATTTTGTTTTCTGAATTTAGAAGCTGCGGAATCTTGCTCGTTCAGTAAGTATACTGTTCCTGGCAGAGTCAACGAGCAGAGAATTTAAAGGCAAGCATGCCTGGGTTCGTTTCCCAGCTCTTCAACTAACTGGCTCGGCAAAAATGCTCAATTTTTATGAGCTTCGCTTTTCTTAGTTATTCAACAGGAATGCCACCACCATGGGGCCATCGTGAGGATAAAGAGGAAGTCCCCAAACTGTGCAGGGCTGCGGGGCTCAGGAGCCTGAACTCGGGCTCAGACAGCCGTGTCATGTCCCGGCTCCTCTGCTCCACAGCCAAATGGTCCTCAGCAAACAATCAACCTCTCTGTCGCCCCAGTTTCCTCATCTGTAAAGGGGGGTTGGTAACGACACTACCTCACAGAGGTCTGATGAGGACCACATGAGTCGGCGTAATGCTCAGGAGCACACCTTGCGCTGTGTATGTTTGCTGTTCATTACAGCAGGTACCTAGTGCCTAGCACCCAGAAGCAAAAAATAGTTCAAAAGACGGAATTTACTTATAAAAAATTCTGTGTTAATGTTTACGTGTATAAACTTCAGTCACCTTCAAAGTATGCTCCACTTGATGTAATACACCTATTGAGACATTTTTTCCACTGCTCAAAACAGTTTTTGAACTCATCGATTTTGGTACCTTTTAGTGCTTCTGCCTTTTTTTATTTCATCTCTTCCACATTGGCAAAACATTTCCCTTTGAGGACTTTCATCTTCCAGGGAAAGAGAACCATGTCACTCAGGGGAGACTAGGTGAATAGGGAGGGTGGGGTATGGGAGTCATGCCATTTTTGATCAAAAACTACCGAACACTCAGCTTGGTGTGGGCAAGTGCGCTCGTAAATCTCCTATTATGAAATGGACAAATATGTTGAAAGAGTCTTAAAAAAATATTCACTGAAGCTGAATGCAGCCTCTCACAACACCACCAGGTGGTACACTGATACAGGTGGGTCCCTAGGACACTCACCTAGCTGAGGGAGCCTGTCCTACAAGGGGCCCCCTCTCCAGAAGGTAATTCTGGTTTTCTGGGCTCCTCCATTGCCTCTGTCCAACACGTATCTGCCCTCTCCCTCCCTCTCACAAGCTCCTTCCCTGAGAGCCTGTTTCACTCCCAGAGTTTCTTCCGCGTCCTGCACAAAAGCCCGTCTCACTGCGGGGGCTCAAGGAAGGGAGACTCCATCAGTGGCAAGATGCCCGGTTCTCAAGGATACGCTACAGATTGTGATGATTTCCCCATCGCTTTATAATACATTTTAAACACTGAAAAGAATAAGGGAAACGCTCTTTTGAATACCAGTTAACCTTGGTCAGGTAGGTCAGTTGCTTAGGACACCGTCTCAACACACCAAGGTGTCAGGTTCAGCCTCTGGTCAGGGCACATATAAGAAGCAACCAATAAATGCACAAATAGGTAGAGCAACAAATCATTCTCTCTCTCTCTCTCTCTCTGAAATCAATAAATTAAAACAAGAAATACCAAAGAAAATGTTCTTTTCATGTTCAAGCTTATCAAAAATGGCTCACTGAAAGTTTACAGAGAATGCAGTAGCGGAAGCTGACCACAAGAAACAATGCTGTGTATTTCCAAACAGGCCAGGATCCTACGTGGCAACCATATGTGGTATTTTGAAACTTTCTGAAGCCAGTTCTCACTAAATGAAAGACAAACGCTGCATGAATGGGTCTAGAGGGACCTCTAAGATTTTTCCAAAGGGGTTCCTTGAGGAAGCCTCAATGGAGAATTGGGCAATCGCTAACTTTGTGGAAGGAATGGCTAAGGAGCTCCATCTCTATGCATGGGGAAGGAGCTGCGTGCGCTCCACCACCTTCAAAGTTCTGTCTGCGGCACGTCTGAGACTCAGCTGGCGTGGGGACATTGGAAACAACAGAGGACGTTCTCCTTGGGCCCCGAACCTTAAAGCTGGAGGAGCTTACCCATAGGTCATCATTATCCCAAGTGCTCTAATTATGCTGGCACACATAATCAGTGATTTCGGGGCGCAGTGAGCCTGGTTAAGTGTTTTAGGGACTAATTCAATGCCTTCTAAATGCTGACGTGGAGGGAAAGTGGGGCTCCCGAAGATGGGGATGCAAAGGCAATTTGGTAATTATGTTTTTCTTTGGTTACGTAAGGTTCAACCATTAGAGTAATTATAAGGCTTCAGGGAAGACCTACCTGCCCCCCAAGTCTATTTCTTCTGCCGTTCTGATCAGAGCATCCATTGTTTATTACCCCCTTTGCTCCCCAGCCCCCAAATATCATTACAACGTCTGTGCCATGATATACGTATGGTTGTTACCCTTTTAATGGATAAAAAAAGATTTAAGTACTTCATTCTGTTGCATTTTGACAGCTGTTAGCCATCATTTTTCCATTCACCTGCATTTAGCAACCCCATAAAGGCAGGCAATCTCAGAAGGAACAGGCGCCCAGCACTGCCGGGTGATAATTCTGTATCACTCGGGCCTATAAATACCTGACAGGCTTTTGCTGAGTCAGCAGCCTGTGACGGAGTGGCAGCCATGCCCTTTTATCTGTGAGTGTCTCACGCAATCGGACCACCAGCCCCTGCAGTGAAAATCCATAGTATCGATCAGGCCATTTCTCCACTGTAATTCTTTTGTAGGAAATCCCTGATGACAAATTTTATCTGCACCACTTTTTGATCGCTGGCTTGATGTAAAGGATCTCCAAGGGCAGAGTTAAGCGCTGGGCCGTTCCACGTTATCAAGCAGCCGTTTTATTTACTGAAACTACAATTGCGGTCACACGCACGCACACACAAAAAAAAGAGAGAGAGAGAGAGACAGAGAGTACCAGGAGAGGAAAAAAATGGAGCCAAATAATTTTTCAAGAAGGCAAGGGGAGGGCGGACTCGAATGCAGTTGTGAGAGGTGGCCCCACATGTGCAGCCTCACAGACAGTGGGATGCGGTTTGATGGTGACGCCGAGATGGTGCAGGGTGGTGCGCTGGAACGGGGCTGCTCTGTCTCCCCCCGCCCTGTTAAGTTCTCGCCTCCATGTCCTCAAAACGTTAGGAGAATCTCTTCATCTGATGCTATTCACCAGAGATTAAGATCAGGTACGAATCCAAGACCCAGGTGACCTTCTGTGAAATGTCCAAACCCCAAAGGAAGAAGGGAAAGGTTACATAAGGACCTATATCCTTACAGAATTGCTGGTCTTGCTATTTCTGGGCACCGAGTGCAAAATGCAAAGACAAGAAATGTCCCTCCACAGACTCCATTCACTGACATTTCCCCAGCTACAGACTCGGGACAAGTCCTGTTAAACCCCAGGTGGCCGGGGTAGGTAGGAAAATCTCCTCTCCTGGATTTTTTATGTGAGCAAACCCCCTCACCTATGGTGGCCGGGTCTGTCAGCTCGGCACCGTGAACGTTTGGGGCCAGACAATTCTTTACTGCGGGAGCTGTCCTGATTGTAGGGAGTTTGGTAGCATCCTGGCTTCTACCTGCTAGGTGCCAGCTGCAAACCTCTGCTCCAGTTGTGACAACTAAAAATGTCCCCAGACATTGCTAAATGTGCTCTGAAGAAGGTAGGACAAAATAGTCCCTGCTGAGAAGCAGTCCCCTATAGGGCACCTGGAGGGGTCAGGAATTGGGGATGAACAGAGAACGAGAGAGGTATCCAAAAAGTGGGAGATGCCTCGATATTTCAACTTCCTGCAGCTGGGCATGAACCGAAGGGAAACACGTAATCACCCTCAACCCAGTGATGACTAAGCTGATGTTTCCCTTTCAGGAGTTGCAACCTGAATTCTCTTAAACCAAATTCTGCCCACAGAAGAGTTTAATTTGGCCAACAACTCTCATAACTGAACTTGAGCACATTAGGTGGGACCCAAACGCTGCAGCTCTTGCCACCCCCCTCACCCTGCCTGTGACCTTCAACCTGACTCTCACGGGGAAGTTACTCCCTGTCCTCAGAGGCTTTGGTGCCCTAATTCATCCTCGTGGTGATATTTCTAGTACGGTGGCTCTCCACGGGGGATGAATCTGCCTCCCAGGAGACATTCAGCAATATGTGGATACATTCTTGGCTTTCACAGCTGGGGTGGGAGGGGAAGGACATGCTACCGGCATCCAGGAGGTGAAGGTCAGGGATGCTGTTAAAGATCCTGCAACGTTCGAGACAGCCCCACACCACAAAGCAGTACTCAACCCCAAGTGCAAACAGTGCCAAGGCTGAGAAACCCAGTTCTAGCTCATCTCTTCCCCTTTCCTGCTGAGGCTCGCATGTTTGCATTCGACAGAAGCCAGAGAGAGACTCTTCGGTGTGTGCAGAGCAGCCTTGTACAGATACCTACAGACCTCTCTCTCTCTCTCTCTCTCTCTCTCTCTCTCTCTCTCTCTCTCATCAGGCAGAGACACAAGCGGTCCTTCACTGAAATGCTCCTGCCCCCCTTGGCAGGGTCTCTCCACCTGCTGTAAGGAAAGCATCACCACCCTTCACGTCCTGGCCCTAACACGTGGCTGGTGTTGCCACGGGGAGGTTCTCAGGTCTGATTCCCTATCTGAAGTCGCTCCGACAGCAGCAAGAGCAAGCAGAAAAGATCACAGGGCACTGCTCTGGGTTCATCTTGCTCTGCTCACGCACGTGAGCACTTCCTTGCGCAGAGAGCTCGCCCAGCAGTGCTGAGAGGGTGAGCTCATTTCTCACGCCGGCTACCACCTATGTGCACATGGAAAGGCTCCCAAACTTGAGGAAACCTTATTAAATAGCTGTCACTACACACAAGTGCTGCTGGTCAAGTATTACCCCTGCTGGCAATTTTATCTCTGATCCGGGGGTCCTGCATGCTGATGCCTGCAGAGGTCACGTGGGACCATGGGTCGATGAATCTGAAAGGTATGGGTGGAAGAAGAGCATTGCCAGGTGAAATGCAGCACACCTAGCTAAACTTCAACTTCAGACAGACAGCAGGAAACGCTTAGTATAAGTATGTCCCATAGTTTCAGGAAAACTAAACATAAGATTTTTAGTATATGAGGTCTGTCCAGAAGATATCCAGCCATGTATTATGAGAAATAGAAACATTTATTGAAGAAGGCACAAGGCACAAGAAACATTGTACACAGGACAATGACGCCTCAGTCCCCTTCAAAGTATGCACCTTGGGACCTCACACAGTTCTCCCAATCACCATCAGCTGCCCCATCATATTTTCCTGAGTCTCATTAATGGTCTGAAATTTCAAAGGTGATTTTAGTTGTGGAAAAGCCAGATGTCACAGAGCGCCAAAACCGGGCTGTGGGGGGGCTGAGTAACCTGGGTGATTTGCTGTTTCACCAAAAAACTCTGCATGAGACGTGATGCAAGGGCAGGCACATTGTTGTGATGAAGCTGCCAATCACCAGCTGCTCATAGCTGCAGCCTTCTGAATCATCTCAATAATTTCCGTGGAAGAAAGTTTGAGCTTAAAACAAAATTTGATGCAGATTCATTGCTCAACTCACTCAGTCATTTTGAATGTCACAGCCACATAGTACACATGCTTACTCAATGGCATCTACCGTCCCCACTGACTAGTACAGTGAAGTTGTCATTGTTCACACATGTACATTCCAGTCCACTCTCCTTGGCTGCCAGGTGACATCGATGTCGCACAAATTGTCCTCATTATACTAACAATGGCTGGACTTTTTCCAGAGAGAACTCGTACGTATGTCCCAAATATTGCATGGGACATATTTATACTAAAAAAATTAGTCAGTTGTCTGAAATTGAAATTTAGCTGGGCATCCTGTATTTTTATTTGCAAACTCTGACAATGGTGGTCTGGGGTAAACTGGAGTGAACTCATTCCATCTTAAAAGATCTGCTGGTTTGCAGATTTGGCCTAATGTTACCACTAGCGAAGGCAGGATTGCCAGATCTTCTGATTTTTGTAGGAAAATCATTTTTATTACATTTATGTAAAATCTGCTGATTTTACAATGCTGACAACTAATTTTTTTTAAATCTCCCAATTCCCTGTGGAAGGAAGGAAGCAGGTCTGCGGGCTGCCTTCAGCTCGGGGGCAGAGGCTCACATTGGCAGTAGAAGAGGGAACATTAATTGAGTCTTTGGTACAAGCCAGCACTTTTGCAAGGGGCCCACACATAACTCACTAAGCCCTCCCATCGACTGAGGTGCAAAAACGAGCGTCATCACCTCCGTGGACGAGAGCAGGAAGTGGGGTTCGGAAAGCGGACGTATTTCGGCAAAGTTCACGTAGTGCAGGGCTCCGATGGGGTTTAAAACCAGGCAGCCCCTACTAGCACCACGTTTCCACTCACCTCACTGCACCATCTTCCACAGCTTCCCAGAGGGCATAATAATAAGAAACAATAATAAAGCTGGTTCCCAGCACACCCTTCCAAACACAAATTATGCCCACTCAGGGCTGGACGGGATCGGTAACAGCGTCGGGCCAGGTCATACCGGAGCCTGGAGCTAAAGAAAAGACCCTGCCTGTATTTAAAATGTTGATGTTTTATTCCTTATGGATTTGGATTTTTAGCATTAATTACCTACTTTTCTAAATATTGCACTCAAATATTGTTTTATCTCAGTAACTAAGGTTTTGGGGCACCCCCTCAAATTTTGCACCCAAAGTGAGCATCCCATTTGCTTTGTCCACCCCTTTTACAGAGTGACATTTCCACATGTCTTGATACCTTTTCAGATTTTTGAAGTTTTATGGGGTGGGGGGGGATGTCTCATACTCAGAAGTGCCCATTACCTCTTTACAAAACAGTAAAAAATTAACAATAACTAAAATGTCCAACAGAGGGGAGATGCTTACATAAATCACAGCACACCTACACAAAGAAATCATACACACCCGTAAAGGGATGCTTACAAAGAAGCTTGGAAATGACGGTTAAGTAATAATGTAAAGTGAAGACGACGAGAAAAACTTATTTTTGCAACATGATCTCAACTATACTTTTAAAAATAGAAGGAAAAAGAACAACCTGGGGGAAAGGCAGCAAAAGGTATCAGTAGCTCTCCCTGAGGGAGACTACAGGTGATTATGTTTTCTTTCTTCTTTAAGGTGGTATGATGCCCTAAAAAATCAAATATGGGTTTTAAAATCAGACAACTCTATGCTTGAATGCTACCTCATATGTGTGTGTGTGTGTATGTGTGTGTACACACACACACACACACACTTTAGGCAAGTCGTTTAACTTCTTCTTGCCTAAAACCGGCTTCCTCAAAGCTGTGTCATGAGTCATCACAGTCATACATGTGTATGTAGGTGTGATGGCTACATGCACACATACATGATGATTCACACAGTGCTGAGTCAAAGAGACAATTAATGGTAGGTTACTAAACATTATTTATACTATTTCAGTAGTTGCCAAATGTTGGTGAGAAACAAATACAACTACTATAATCAGAAGGAAATAAATCCTATGCCATCCCTAGGACCAAGGAGTTGCAAAATCAATTTACAGCAAGGACCAGGAAACTAACATAGGTAGAACGCGCTTCATTCCTGCAATAGAAATGAGGAGATGGTTGGGGTACTGGGGAGCATGTGTCCCAAGGAGGGTGCCTTCTACTCAGCCCTCGGGGACACAGACTCAGTGTCACTGTGACCTTCCTCTAATTTAAAAGCCTTGATTTTCTGCTTCATAGGTAAAATGCTACAGTCCGTTCAAATTTGTAAAAAGTAATCACCTTGGGAGGTGCAAAGCAAACATGTCTACGACTCCGGGTTTCTCAGTCTCCGGAATACTGACATTTGGAGCTGAGTAATTCTTTCTTATGGGGGCCTGACTCTCCCCACAAACTGCAATGACCAAAAGTGTCTCCAGACATTTCTAACTGTCCCACAGGATGTAGGATCGGCCCCTGCTGAGAACCATGCTGTTGCTGAACCTGGCTGTGGGTCACACTCTGATAACTACTAGTTCCTGTGTGGTCTTCATCTCTAAATATCTGCCTCCACGCCAGCCCTTATTTTTTTAAATATATTTTGCCTTGCTGTGTTTTCAGTTCCTTCTTGGAGAGGAAGAAAATGAGAACAGGAAAGAAAGAACAAAAAAAGAGAACAGAAAAAATTGGAAGAAATCAAGAAGACAAGAACGCCTAAGTGAAGAACTAAGTGCCCTCGGAAAACAAAGATTTGCAAGGAAAAATGAGAAACGGGGGAGGTCAAACATCCTAATCTCAACCCATAAGACCCAAATAATCATGAGAAGAAAACCAACCAAGAGAACTAAACCTTTTTATTATTTAAGATAACCCCAGGGCCCTCAAACACATTCTTCATATAGTGATTCACAACTAATAAAAGTGGGCGAAACCAGCACTCGGATACACTTTTATGGGGTTTCAAACGCAATAGATCATTCTCTATTCGTCCTTCTTCGTATCAGTCACGGCTTCATTCCCACACTCAAAACACTCCTACTTTCCTGGGGAACGTTCATAACGTTTGTCTAATATCAGTGGTGCTCTAATATACAAAGACTCCATTTCCTGCACTCTATTTCAAACACTGCATCGGGACAAACTACTTCAATTTTCCCAGTGGTCAGCTAAAATCAAGAGCTTCCCCACTTTCTAGACCCTGAACTTGCCTTGTAAACCTAAGCTGTTGAGTTCTCACTAGCAAAGCTGAATTCTTTCAAGGCGGAATTCAGTCTTATTTGTTGCTATTAGAAGAAGAAACCCCACTAGGCAAACTTAGGCATTCTAACCGGGGGTAAATATTTTGATATATTAAGTGCGGTGTATTTAACTCCTGGTAATTTATTCCAACCTCTTGGCTCTTCTCCATTCAAAATTTATTCTTTTTATAAGTAAAAGATTTATTTATCTTGTCATATCTTGAGATATGCATAGAGAAGGGCATATCTTGCCTAAGTGACGTTTATCATAGAGGAGCTGAAGGACAAAGGTGTCAAAGTCTAAGATTTTGAGTTTCAAAGTCACGGTCCAGGAAAAAAATAAAATTTAGAAAAGAAGTTAAAAAAGAACACGATTGGGCAGAGCAAGTTTTTCCCACCCGATTAGAGGTCGCGGGGAAGGAGACAAAGCAAATAGATTTAGATGCTGGTCGACTATCAGTCCCTGGAAAGGGTCCCCAAACCCCAGGCCCAAATACAAATGCCAGAATAGCCCCCAAATAAAGGGCAATGATAGAAATTGCAGAGAATTTTGAGGGATCCAAAGCAGAGGGTGCTGGGCTTGGCTCCCTGGGTGACACTGCAGAGGTGGCGAGTCGGGGGTGACAGTTCTCCGTCCTGCTGCTGCGACAGCAATGCAGTCGAAGTGGCCAGGCAAACCCCCTGAAAATCAGGCGGCCTGGGGAAGTTCCAGTGCGCATGTTTCTGTCAGTGTGCCCAGAACGCTGGGGCTTTTCTCTCTGTATGGCCAGGAATGATGCAAATGAGGCCAAGAGAGTGAGTAGATAAATCAGCCATCTGGCTCAGGACAGGCAGAATGCAGGGGCGATATGCGTGGGCTCTATAAGCAGACACCAAATAGCAATGCCATTAGGTTTTTCATCCCCTGACAGCGGACAGATGACGGAGACTAGTCGATGTGCTGTCCCCACCCCATTCCAACTGCCCGCTGGCTCTGCAGCCTGCCTCAAGGCCCTTTAGGACGTGCATGCATTTTCAGAATGTTGTGGCTGAATTACAATATGTCCCCTCAAACTCACATGTCGACATTCTACCCCCAGTTCCTCAGAATGTGACTATATTTGGAATTAGGGACTTTAAAGTGATGATTAAGCTTAAAATGAGGCTGGTGGGGTGAGCCCTCATCCAACGTGTCTTCACGAGAAAAGGGACTGTGGACACAGAGACCCTGAGTGCATGCACTCACACAAGGACCACATGCTGACCCAGCACAAGGCAGCCGTCTACAAGCCAGGAAGAGAGGCCTCAGAAAAAAACTAAATCTGCTGACTTCCTGATCTTGGACTTCCAGCCTCCAGAACTGTAAGAAAATTAATTTCTGTGGTTTGGGCCCCCAAATCAGTGGTGTTTTGTTGTGGCAGCCCCAGCAAACTAATGCACTGGGAGAGAGTTTGAAACAGGAAAAACCCTTAACTGAGAAAATTTATGTACCAGTCAGGATAAGCTAGGCTATGCTGTGATAACAAATGATCCCAAACCTTAATGGCCAGACACGAAGATTTAATTTTTGCCCATGAAAAGCCAGCTACAGGTCCAGGCAGCTCTTTGGAGCAGCTGACCTTCATGCGGTAGCACAGCATTGGAGGCTGCCTCACCTTTGACGCATTGATGCATCCACCTTTCTCCATAAATGAGGGAAGAGGAAGGAGCATGGACAATTGCACACCAACTTCTAAAAGCTCACATTTTATTGGCCAAACACAGCCCTACAGTCACACCTACCTTCAAAGAGGTGGGCAGGTGTCATCCTCCTGTGCGCTCAGAAGGGGAAGAAGGAAGGACTGAAAGCAGAAGGAGCACCCCCATCAACACGTTGATCTGGGCTACCTGGAATCAACTGAAAATTAAATAGCCAATCTTCTACTTTGTGAGGAAATGGGGCTCAGAAGAGAAAACAAATTTAGTCAAGGAACGTTCAAGTCACATTGCTTTCACACCTGAATCAGCCATCTGTGATTTTGAGATTGCTAACACAAGTTTAAAGCCAGGACGGTTAGATTTGCGGGACTGTGGAATTTCGTCCTGTATCAGTTATCTATTACCTCAGTATTTCTGTGTAACAAAGAGCCACAACACCCAGTGACTTAAGGCTATATCCATGACTGTTCCCATGGTTATAGCATAGCAGGGTGCTGAGAGCTGAGAGGGGGAGGGG